>JBBMKA010084206.1:0-14001 GCA_037833695.1 Sechiopsis laciniata | reverse complement strand
TCGGTTTCTATTTTAAGAAAACCGAAATGTCGGTTATTGAGGTCGGTTTTTGGAGAAAACCGACCCCGACCGACCGATGAACACCCCTAATATTAATAGTGTTTTTTCTTCATATTTTACCTCTAAATTGGTTCTTCCATAAAAATCAATACTAATATATTTTAGTTATCCTTTAATATTTATATACTTGATTTGTTTTTATATTGGTTCTTCCACAAAAAATCGAAACAAACTAATATATTAAACAAGATTACATTTTTTTTAGTTCAATATTGGAAGAGGAAGGATTCGAACCTGTAATTTCATAGTTGTAGAGCTACGCTCTTATTAGCTTATTTTAAGAAAGATTATATATATATGTTTTTTCTTAAATATTACTTTTTAAAAACTATCAAATTGCTTGTTACTAATTTTAAAAAAGTAGCCATTTGTTACTAATACCCTTAAACCAAATATCTGTCGCAATCTTTCAAGAAGAAAAACCATTTTAAGGCCCATTTGAGCGATGGCTTTTAAGCAAATACAAATTGGGCCCATTAACATGGATACTCGGCAATTGTTCTTCATTTGAATTTTGAAGTTCCATTTTCTTTTTCTTTGTTTTGAAAAACCATTCCTATAAATGAAAAAATGATACTATTCCTCAATAAGTAGAAAAACAAGAGGATGAAAAACCATTGATGCGAATAAAAAATTGTCTCCGTTTGATAACTATTTTGTATTCTAATTTGGGTTTTGAAAATTTAAGCATACAACAATTACTTCATTATATATTTTTTCTTACTTTGATATCTATATCTTATTTATATTTTTAAAACCAAACCAAAGTCAGCAAACAAAAAAAAAAGTAACTTCCAAAAGTTTGTTTTGGTTTTTAAAATTTGGTTAACATATATTAACGTACTTTCTTAAGAAAAGATGGACCACATTGTAGGAAATTTGAGTAAAAATACGCTTAAATTTCAAAAACCAAAAACAAAAATCTAAGGCCCCGTTTGGTAATCTTTTTTTTATTTTTTATTTTTATTTTTTATTTTAAAATTTTGGTTTTAAAACATAAAAAACCATATATATTTGATGACTGTTTTTGTTTTTTAAAAACAAAAAACTAAAATAAGTTTAATAACTGTTTTTGGTTTTTTAAAAAATAAAAAAATTATTATTTTTAATATTTAATAAATAAAATAAAAAATTTCAGAATATTGTTTTATTTAATAAACCTCAAATTTGTAGCTTTATTTGTGTCGTATTTATCCCTTTTTTAGTATTTTCCTGAAAAAAATAAAAACTAATTTTTAAAAGTTATTTTTTTTAGTTTTTAGAGTTCCTTTAATATTTTAAAAAAATGTTTTTAAAATTTTAAAAACAAAAATCAAAATTAGTTATCAAACAAACTTGTTTTTAAAAAATAAAAAATAAAAACAATAAACTAAAAATGAAATGATTATCAAACCAAACCTAAATAATTATCAAATGGATCTTTACTATTCATTTATATCCAACATTTCTCTAATATTATGTTATTTTAATTCAACTTCTCTAACATTATGTTAATCTTATCTTAAAAAAAGTTTTATGGCATAAATATTATACATTAATAATCTTAAATTTTTGGAGATTTTTCATGAATAATAAAAAAAAGACAAAAAATTTATGGACATAATTTTTTTTAACTCAAATATAACAAAAAATAATTCAAATATAACAAAAATTAGAAATAAATATTCCACTTTTGTGTGACATTCGAGCCCACATGTTGATGGTTTCAATTAAACTAATAAAACTAACCACCTAAAATAAGGAAAGATAATAAAAATTGAAATTTTTTGTATTTGCTAGAATTTGTTAACTACCACAAATTCCCTCTAAACTACAACCATAATAAGATATTTAAATTAATTTACTTTTTAAAACTTAAGGTTATAGAATTTTTAATTAACTTTAGAAAAAAAAAAGATAGTCTTTATTTTAATTTATTTTAACGGAAAGAGAGGATCAAATTCCCTCTCATTTTCTTTTCACTATTGTACCATCAAATAAAAAGTTTCATCCAAAAAGTTTCTTGGTTCAATTTCATATTTATCAAATTTTTTTTATTCAATGAGGATATTTAAAATTAAAAGATTTGAAATATATTGTTTTAGTCGAAAATACATATAAATTATTATTGAACTAAGTTCATTTTGATTTCTATAATTTCTTTAATATGAAACCAAACTATATTCACAAATGGTGAAGAAAAAAGACTCCTTACAAAAATTATGTGTGAGACTAAGCAAATTCAAGGTTATGTTTCTATTTTTGTTTCGATTGTATTGTGCTATATACGCAAACAGAAGGTGAGTTTTTTTTTTTTTTTTTTTTTTTTACATCTTAAAGTTTTTTTTCTGAACAGTCTTAAATAAATAAATATATATAAGAAATAGTAATAAGTTTTTTTTTAGTTTCCTTTTTATATATTGATTCAATCCTCTCTATCGTGTATGTATACTTTTGTTTAGTGACATAAATTAACAAATCACTCATCTAATCGTTTTATCATAACTTAACAATTTAATGTATTACTAGCTAGCCCTATCTAATAATTTCAAATAAAATAAAATAAAATAAATAAAGCTAGCCCTATCTAACTGGATAATGAGTTCTGTCTCAAAAAAAAAAAAAAAAAAAAGAAAAAGAAAGAGACATTATAATGGAGGGGATATTTTCACAAAATAATTAAAAATATAGATAAATTTTAAAATATTTACATTTATTATCACTAATAAAATTTAAAATCATATTATAAATATATTTAATACGTTTTAATATTATATTTACATTTCTGTGTATAAATACTTTCACTACATTTGTTAATTTTTTTTATTTGTAATTATTTTCTAGATTTAAAAAATTGAATAATGAATTAACCTAATTCAAATAGCTGAGAAATATAAATAAATTTTAAAATCCTTATTCCAATCATTAGAGTGATTTTATTACTCCCACTTCGAATCCTTTTGTTTGAACTTAAAAAGAATAAACAAAATAAAGTTTTGAAAAGAAAAAATGGAATACAATTAAAAAAAGATATGTTTTATTATAATAACACTTTCCCACTCCAGCCACGTTAAACATAAAATAACTATTTTTATTATGAAAAAAAAAATAGCTATCTTATTATACTTTTGAAAACAAATAGTTATCTTAGTATTATTATCTTTTTTTTTTTTTTCCCAACTTTCGACCATATAGGGTTATAGTAATTTTTTTTTTTTTTTTTTTCATTTTTCACAAAAGTAAGATTTCTATCTTTCTTTTCTGGCTGTTGTTCTTCTATATAGATTCATTAATTTTCTTGTTTAACTTTATAATTTTTGTCACGATTACTTAATCCAATCTTATTTAAATTAACTTTTCTTTCAATATAATATAGAGACTTTGTAATTTTAGGAAAGACGTTAAAATATGCAAATAAGGGAACTTAAAAATGATGTATTGCCAATTGAAATTGACTATGCAAATAAGGCAGATTTCTTTGAGAGATCTCTAGTTCGAGGTCGCTGGAAAGCGCTTAAATTAGAATACCATTCAAAGTATTTCGGTGCTACAGTCTAAAGACGAGCCATTGGTGTCCCAAGTATAGGAGAGCGAAGCTCCAATTCCCCGGTTTTCAAAAAAAAAAAAAAAAAGTTCATAGGTATATTATTTCTCACAAATATTGATAATTGTTATTATGGTTAAAAACATTGTATATTCTTAAGAATTTTAAATTTATATACCCTGGAAATTATTTTTGGTTTAATTTGAAGAAAAAAAAAATGGTGATCGACAACTTAGACCCAATGGATCTGTAGCGCAGTTGGTTATCTTGATTGGTGTTTATCTATTTCAACGCCACAGTTACAGGTTCGAACCCAGAAACCAATTTTTGACTCTCATATTATTTGAGAGTAGTAATGCCCTCTATGTAGGGTTTGTTGGTCCCCCTCTCCCAATATATGTACTCAAAAAAAGCTCTAGGGCGTTTGCGTTTTGTGTATGATTCATTTATCCTAGGTTATCTACATGAAAGAATGTCATGAATTTGTCGTTGATTACACTATTCTCAGAGCGATAAAGCTATTCGAGTTGGATACTCTACTACAATCAAGCTTCTAAATCAATTTTGAAAAGATGAAAACATGACTAATCTATACTCTCCTTGATTAATTACTCCAAATATATGATTCTAGTTTAGTCGTCAATTGAGCAAAAATGAACTCCTAGACAATTTGAATTTAATGGATTTCTTATTCTATATCTTTATGCAAAAAATACTGTTTTTTAAACGATGTGCTATAATTAAACACTATGATTCAAGCCAGAAATAAAAATCATGCAATCAAGTAATAAAATCAGATTTCACAACAAAATAAATCCATCCACAAATCTAAGTCAAGCCCAAATCAGTGTCACTCACAAGCCACCCATTGTCAACGGAGCTTTACTCTTATTCTACCTAAATTAAGGGGAAATGAAGAGAGGAGGGGAAAAGACTCTTGAATGAAGAAAAGTTTAGACAAGAAAAAAAAAAAAACAACAATGGAAAAAGTAGACCTTTAACCCTTGAAAATAAATAACAAATATATTTGAATTTAAAACAAAAAGACTAACCCAATGACCCAACTCAACCAAACCTGAAAATATAAGGGTTGGGTTGCTCAAACACATAGGATTGGACGGGTTGATAGATTCAAAAATATGAAATTTTGGGTTGGTTAAAAAAATCTCCTTATCCAATCCAACTCATGTACACCTCTACTTCTTATCATTAACACATTGAATATGCCAATTGAACTATATTCCATTAACTTTTAAATTGAACATTTAAAAACTTGATGAACCAACTTATTATTTTAACCTAATTTTGACTAACTAATTAAAAACTTTTGACTTAATACTAAAATTGGTTACATTTTTAACCTACATTCAAACACGGATTTTGTCTTTAAAGAGACAGACCATGCCTTCTCTCTAACTTTGGGAACCTCTTATGTCGAGGGTTTGATAATCTTTTGTGTAACACATGAGTTTAGGAGGGGTATATGAATGAACCGAGGCTACATCCAAATGATAGAGATCTTGCAGATATGAATGTCGTAGATAAGAAAAGCTTAAAAGAACTAATTTGTACTATCTTAAAACTTCGAGGCACTGCACATACTTGGTAAAGACATGTATCCAATCAACTATATCAGCAAATATACAAGATCAACAACATAATCGAAGGGTTAACAAAACCCAAGTTCCTAGGTGAAAGATTAGGAAACCTCCTGCTTGACCCACACCATGCAGAACGGTCTAAAGCCCACAAACCTGAGACCTAAATTCTCAAAAGACCACTAATCTTAAGGGAAATATGAGATAACCTACTATAGACCGAGGAATACGACAAGTAAAGCATCTTGATAGCTCAAGAACCATAAATCCCGATAGGTTTCATACTTACGTTGATGGTAGATCTAACACACTAACGAGGGCCACAAACTCAACCACATACTCGAAAAGACTCCCTAGTCTACTAGCAAAGACCTGTTAGGGTCGTGACCCTGGTCGGCCAACCTTTCACTGAAGTCACGTGGCAAGGAACATCGTATCAAGCTAAGAGTGTGATCCCAAACACATACTGTCCACACTTGCTTTACTAGTATCCTCTATTCGGTATTTGTAAGTCGTTTGTGTCTAATCGAGTCATCAAACCGTGCATCTTCATCATGCAAGTCCACAACTGGGTCATACTAACAAACATACAAGATACTTTCTCAATTAAGTACACAATAGTTCACACATATCCAGACATGCAGTTTAACAAAAGTAATGAATCTACATGCTCGCCTTAATCAAGATATCAATAATGCAAGCTACATGCTCTCAATGTAATCAATACAAACATGTAGTCAAAATAGATCATTCCACTACATACATATGTGTCAATACAATCTAACCAATACTTGAATTAAACCACAAGCCTCGAGTAATAGATTAGGGTACCTTAATTTGGCTGAAAAACACAACTACACTTCCAAAAATCCAATCGAGCCTTTCGAAGTACAAATTGCAAACTCAAGGCCTAAATGTGTGTGTGTATATATATATATAAAATCAAAACTAGTATCTTAAACCGTAAAAACAAGTCTATGACATTAAACTTACCAAAATAGCAAAACTTGCCAAAACAGGACTCCAACGAGCGGCGATGCGTGAACGGCACCACAACATCTCGTAGGGAATACACGAACAACTAGCGGCTCAGCAATCTCACTCTGCATGAGTCTCAACTTAGAACTCGTAATACAACTCAATCAACGTTACACGGATCGAAAGGTGAGTTAATTAAATGGTGCGATCAAAACCATCATCCGACGTGGTCAACCGTGAACGGTGCGAGCTGGGTTCGAAGAGATCAACAGCTCGGCCAAATTGACAATTCAGATTGGATCAGTTTTAGACTTGTGATGCAGTCAACAAAGAACCACGCGGTCAAAGCAACCCTAATGGTTTAGTTAGCGGCTCCAAAACTCACTTCGATACATGGCTTCTGAACTTGACAACGACGATGTTAAACCTCCAAAAGTTGACAAAACTACGTGCAACGCTAGCATGAATTTCATGAGACTAGTCGGCTAACTTGGGACACTCCCCTTCTAATTTCGATTAAATTTCAATTCTCAACCTAGGGTTGCACAAATTAAATAATCAGCTTAAATAATTGTCCTAAATTCCACTTAATTACAATTTTACCACTAAGGGTTTTAAATTAATAATTTGCCCTAAATTAAGTCAAAGACCACCTTGACCGTGAGAAACTTAAGGTGTCTCAAGCTTCCTTAATGTCATTTAAAAATTTTAATGTCCTTAATCCAATCTCGAGATTTCAAAACCTACCTTATTATAAAAAACCAAATACTTGGGAGTGTTACAGTTGTTCTGTTTGTGTCTCATTTTATTATTATTATTATTTTTTATCTCTAAGACTTAATTCTCAATTATAGCCTGTAAATATGTAAAAATAAAAAAAAGAAAAATATTTAATACTATAATTAAACCTAAGCTATCTACTTTATTAGTGCCCGTTCCTTACTAATATGCTAAGAATTTATCTTATTGATTAATCTTACATACATATATAATATCATTCTTATTTCGAGTTGGGTTGGGTTAAAACTGGAAAAAATTGGTCAACCCAAAGATTGATTCAAGCCAAAAAAAAGTTATAAAATCATAACACAATCTAACCTAAAAAGAATTATAACCCAAGCTTACGATTTTGGTTGGGCAGTCCAGATTGCTTGAATTGTCAATTTTTATTGACACCCTTAATGAGATCACATAATTTAGTGAGTAGGATAGATGGATCATCCCAAAATGTTTCAAAATTCAACTCTTAAGATATTGAACATCAATTGCTAGAACAGTGTTTTGGATAGTTTTTATCCAAATCATAAGGCAGCTCATTATGATACCCCAATACGATCCCATGGTTATTGTTGATTTTTTATAATGTGATGTGTGTTGAACTAGATTACTATCAAACAATGAAACCAACATGTCACGACCATCTAAAAAAAAAAAAAAAAATTATTGCCTAATAAATTTCTTTTCCTAACTATTTTTTAAAGATTTTTTTTTTTTTATATCTAAATATCAATTTTATTCTTTAAATACATAAGTCTGTCAAATGAAAACAAAATCTTTTTTAAACAAGAATTGATAAGGGCAAAAGTCGTTGAAAGAAAGATAAATGTTCGTTGGAAAAAAAATCTTCTTAACCAAAAAAATAGAAAGTTCATCTCCAAACTTTTGTAAGGAAATATAAAAAAAAATTCTTTTATCTAAATATTTCTTAAATGTATAACCTAGTTTTTTTTGTCTCAATTTGAAAATAACATAAATTCATTTTTATAGATGTTTGCTTTTATATTTAAATATCAATTTTATTCCTAAATTCACAACTTTTTTTTTTCAATCCCAATTTAAACGAATATCTTTAGTGTATCACGTTTAAAAAAAAAAATTTCAGTATCCTTCCAATAATTAAAGAAACTCATAATAAAAATAACATAATTTAATTCATGTACTCAAAATACATATGTTTGGATTCAAAGTAACTACAAAAATTGAGTGCATTTCTAGATGTTTGTAATTTATCAAAAACCAAAATCCATAGAAAGAATCCATACTAATAACCATTTAAAAATCATATGTGTGGAAACATTTAAAAAAAAAAAAAAAAAAAAAATCAATCTCATAGATGTTGATCTTCTCTTTAAAGAAAAATAGAATTCTAGACTTAGCTAGAACATAATAGAGCTATATATATATATATATATATATATATATTAATTACGAGGATATTTAAATAGATATCTCCTTCAATTTTTGATAGTAAATATGTTATTTTTCTGTTAAGATGAACAAAACACCCTTTGCAATAGTAGGCAATAAAGCCAAATCTTATGACTTATATGAAAAGAAATATGTAGATGAATAATAAAATCTCCTATAAAGGTAATGTGTTTCTCAAATTTTTGGTGAGTTCTAAGGGCTGTTTGTTTGGCATATTTTATGTAGGATTTAGTTTTAGGATTTATTAATTTTTTCTCGAAAACTTACATCCAAACGAGTTTTTACTAACTTCTCCTCATTTTTATTTTAAAAAATAACTCTCATTTCTAACTATTCATTTTTAATCATTCATTTCAAATCAATCAAAATAACTCATTTTTATTCATTTCTTTTTTAACTATTAAAAATAATTACTCATTTTTAATCTACATCCAAACAAGATTTTTACTCTAACTTCTCTTCATAACTCTCAATTCTCAATTTTTAACTACTAAATATAACTCACTAAATATGAGAAACAAACACCCCTAACGGTTCTCAAACCCATTACCCATTTTTGGCCATGAAGACGGTACAATCATTCATCTTTCATCATTTGACTTTTATTTATAGGATTTTTTTTTTTATGAAAAAGATTTTTTTCTCATTTCTTTTTGACAAATTTACTTTGAAAATCTTTAAAATTTTAAAAAGTGAGTTAATTGTAACACTTATCAAATTTTAAAGTAGATATTGATCAAATTAAAAATTTATGAATTAGTGGTTACAAACATCGTACTTGAGGAATGATTTGTGCAATTTTTCCTTTTAACTATAACAAGTTCTTGTAAATATTTCATACATAACAAAATATTCAACTTTCATTATTTTCAATCAATTTTACTTAATTATTTTCAATATGTTTAACCTTATTAAAGCCATCCATTTCACTCGACTTAATTGAAAACATCCATTTAAAAAAAAAAAAAAAAAATTTGAAAACATCCATTTAACTTGACCAATCAATTTTTGCTACATTTAATTTTAAAAATATGTTGACGTTTTTTTTCCCATTTTTATTATTTATAAAAAATATCCCTTAAAAAAATGGTTATATATACATTTTTTTTAAAAAAAACTCTTGTTTATTTTTATTTTTCTAAACTGATGATGTCATCATTTTTATATTTATTTACGTTTGTTTTTTTCTATCCATTTGGTATTGTGAAAACGCCCACACAGTCCTTCACTCACTTTAATGCGCACTCTTTCTCTCTCATTTTTCTCTTCATAGAATAAACAAACCCATCAGAGTTTGGTGAATTTGTAGCCTAAATCCAAACCCAATTTCTCTTTTTTCTCTCTCTTTGATCATTTCCTCAAGAACCCTAATTCACTTTCTCTGTTTTTTGCTCATTAAAACCAATTTTTCTCCTCATTTCTGCCCTCTCTCAAATGGGTTCTCTCTAAAACTTCATTTCAAAGCTTCCCCGTAAAATCCCAATTCGAATTTATCCGATTTATGGGACTTTCCAGATGAATGAAACCCTTTTTCCACTTTAATTGACTTTATAGTTTGTATATTATATACATTTAATTTGTTATTCTTTTTCCCAATTCTGTTTTTTTGGCTTCTGGGTTTTGATTCTATGGCTGCGGTTGCTGAGAATTCCAGTGAGGTAGCAGCTGCTGCCAAGAATTTTGATCCCAAGATGAACCCCAAATCAGAAATTGATGTTCATAAGCTGGCTGATGTTTTCAGTAATTTGAACCCTTTGGCTAAGGAGTTTTTTCCTTCCTCTCATCATGATCGCCATGATTTTCAGTTTTATTATCGGGATAATAATCGATCGTCAACTAAGAACTTTCAGGCCGATGATCATCAACTGTTGCAGGGTGATAAAAATCGAAGGGTATTTTATTTCTTCCCTTGATTATGTAATCTGATCTGCTTTTGTTGTTCTTGTTTTGGAGTTTGGTTGATGCCTAAATTGATTGAATTGAGTTGTGCTTTCTGTTTGATCTGGGGTTGTTTCTTGTTGTTGTTGATTGATTGATTGATTTCTAGCTAATGTGTGTATGTTTAATGTGATTAAATTTACTCTGGGGTTTCTGGATTAGAACTTCTTATGGGAATTCTTGGAAATGATCGGTGTGCTATTGGTAAGATGTCTAAATTTAATCCATTATTTAATTTCAGGAATTGGATAGAATTATACTTTTTGATGGATCTGGGATTGCTTGCTCTTATTTAAATTTAATGTGTAGATTTTTTTTTTTTTGATGACCGGGAATTGGAGCTCGCTCTCATATACTCGGGGGCACCCGCGCTTATCCCAAGGTCCTGACTCCGGAGGCAACAAGAGATTTTACATTTAAGCTCAATTGGTGGGTCTCGAAGCTGAGAACTCCAAAGGAGCATACCTTGAAAATCCGAGCCTACCCCTTGGGGACTAATGTGTAGATTTTTAATGGGATGAAATTTACTTTTACTCTCAAGGTGCCTGAATCGTTGGTACTTGTGATGGGAGTTTTTCCAAACTGAGTTCCTGGAATTATTGAGTGTGCTATTCGTATTGTTTACTGTTCTGGACTCTCAAATTTTGGCATTCTGTGACTTTGTGTTGATCACTTACCATAACAAGTGACATAGTGAATTGTACTGCAATTTTGATCATATCATGTCATTGACTGCTATAATTTTCTATCACAATTGAACAAAGTTCAGATTTCCCAGTAAGAATTTTATGGGGTTGGGTTTTTTTAATCATACTGGCTGTTTTTATTGTGATTTGTTCAATTCTTCTGTAAATTCCCTTTGCCATGCTATTTGGGATAATGTCTGGTGCTTAAACCGAAAGAGCTTTTGTATACACTTTCCATTGTCTATTAAATCACCTCAGAGCTGTGTGATTTAACGATAACTCATCGTTATCATTTTAGGTTGCTATAAAGTCTTCTATTATTGCGGATGATATATTGATTCTTCTTTTCTCCTACCTTCTAAAGAGTTTATCATCAAGATATCCATTTGTTTATATGCTACTTTATGTTTGTCACTGATACAGACTGTTCTCTTCTTAAAATGAGGAGCATTTACTTGCGAATTTGCTAAAACAACAGTTTTTTTTTTAATACATGAGTTGAATAGCATTGATTGATGCAAAATGGTTAATGAATATGTTCTCATTTATTACTTTAGATTCGTACTTCGAACTGCTTGCTTGGAATAATAAATGATATTATAATCTGGCTCAATCCTATGAAATAATCAAAATAGATGCTTCATCATACTGGCTTAAGTTCTTATCTATGCATTAGATGCTTACCCTGTTTCAGTTTTACTGTGTCCAGTATTATGCTCTTAATACAGATAAATTTTACTTATGGTTTGTGTTGGACACTTGAACTAGAATTAGCCTTTATTCTGCTATAGTGCTTTTTAAGTTACTTCGATTAGTTTGACAACCCAGTCCCCACTTTCCAACTCTGTAACTGTTACCAGTATTTTTAGAATGAAGTAGAACCTCCAACAATCTTACTATTCTGATTTTTTTAATGATTTGATTGTAAGTACCAAAATATTATGGAAATGCCTGTCTAGATTGTGGCTCATTGATAAATAGAACTATAAGGACTAGGACCTTCTTGTAAGCTTATTGACTGTGTTGAAGTTATCTGATGCATTCCCTTGGTATACTTGAGGTTAATGCAAAATATATAGCCATATAAGAATGAAACAGATGGGTACGCCTGGTAACATGTAGTTGAATATTCCTTTTTGTTTCTTAGGAATAGTGTTGCATCTTGGTTGTTTTTATTCTGCTGCATAAAGTCCAGTTGGTTTTGTAAAATCTTGTCATTGGATAAAATTTCATTTCTTGTACTTTTTAGAATCATAAATACAGCATGCAATTGACGAAAAGGGAAAATAAAAGGAATTAATCACCATGTTTGCAATTGAATGATAATGAAATTTGCTCTATGCTATGTGTTTACTCTTCGCTCTCTCTCCCCTCTTTCAGGGAAGGCAGGACATTAATAACCAGGGGAGAAGAAGAGTGAATAGATCTGTTAGAGCTGAACAAGAGGAAAGTATAAGAAGGACCGTTTATGTCTCTGATATTGATAAGGATGTGAGTATCATATCTGTACAAGCTTAGAGTCTTATTATGATGCATAGAGATGATTTTGGAATGAGAAGCTTGTTTCTAATCTAGGTCTCTGAAGAGGAGCTTGCCAAGGTATTCAGGGAGTTTTGTGGATATGTAAGTGTACTCAAATTTTTCTTCTAAGAAATTATTTCACGTTTGCTGAGAAGTGTGTGTTTCCTGTGTACTTTCAAGTTGAGGAGTATAAACTTCGGTCTCCCGAGAAATTTCCTCCATCTTTCCCCTTTTCCTTCCCCAAAAAACGACAAGAATACACACACGAAAATGGGACAAGGTTTGTTTAAAAAATATAAAATGGAGGAGCCTATCATTAGTAAAAAAACATTTCAATAAAAAGAGAGGGAAGTAAGAAATCAACCATTAAGTTAATTTCCAATATGTTCGTGTTGTTCTGCCCATCACCATTGAAGAAATAAACTCAGCTAACTTTTTTGTTTTTACATTGACTAATAGCATTGATCTAGATTGGCCTACCCACAAATATCACCATCAGAGTTATTTTTTAGTTTTAGGTCATCCCTCTTTTAATAGGACTCTTGCATTCATATGCCTATTCTCATTCGTGCACACCAACCATAACGGTAACCTAAGGTCTAATGAAGAAATGAGTACTATCATTTTATTGGGAGGGTCGAAGAATTTGATTGGTGTTGTTACTTGTTAAAGGGTGATGTCAAGGTCGGTTGTTACTGGACTAGGTTTTGGCTTTCAACTCTTCTATAGCTATCCTCTTATTGTTGGTATTCTTATTAATGAAAAGACATGGTTTGGTTTGTTTTATGTTTGGCCATGGGGTGATATTTGAATTTATGTGATAGCTATTTGTTTCAAGGAGGTGCATATCTTAGCATGATGCAGTGATTAGTCCTTTCTTTTCATGGAATAGTGGAATTTAAGGTTACAGGATATTAGTTACAAATTATCTTGAAAGTTTTCTTTTTGGTTAGTTATTGAACTATTTGGTAACATCTCACCTCATTAGAGCAGTTCTAGCAAACTAGTGGATACTTGTAATGGTAGAAAAAGAAGATGCAACTGTGCACATGGACAGATATTATGGCTTCTACATGTTAGAAATGTATTGAAAAATATTAAATTTGAGCTCAATGTTCTATTATGCTATAAGGACCCATACCAACCTTGGAATAGATTCTCAAAACAAGATACCAAACACGAAATAGAATGGAAATAATGTTGTAATATGCATATATTTCATAATACTTTTAACATCCTGGACTGACTACACTGAATAAAACATGGAATAAAAATAACAAAATGAAAAAGATTAGATTCTCAAAACAAGATACCAGAATAGGCGAGCCAGAATGGATCCTAGTATTCATCCATCCGAATACCTGGTGGTTATCATTCCTTGGCTGAAGTCTCTTGGATTGGGCATTCTTCCCCTACCCACTAAGGTATCGAAAGTGATGAGGGAATCACGCAAGAAAAACAACCAATTCCGTGATCTTTGTAATCTTAT
>JBBMKA010084195.1:0-14002 GCA_037833695.1 Sechiopsis laciniata | reverse complement strand
ATAATTTCATCAACAAATATATTTTTATTTGAAAATTAAAGGGGTAAAGTATAGAAAAAAAAATTAAAAAAAAAAAATTAAACGGGGCAGGTTCGCGGAATCGGGGACGGGGAATACATTCCCCGGCCCCGGCCCCGATTAGCCCACAGGGAATTTTTTTCCCTCGTCCCCGGCCCCGTTCCCCGCCTAACCAGGGATTCCCCGCCCCGTTCGGAGCGAGTCCCCGCAGGGCCGGGACCGGTCGGGGAAAATGGACATCTCTAATTATGAGTGAAAATAATGATTATGGGGAAGAATAATCATTTGTGTTTGAGATGAATAAAATAGCTATGGTAAAATAAGATGTGAGTGAAAAATAAGTATGAGAATAATAAAAAAAATAGTTAGAAGAAAAAAAAAAAAAGATTTTGAAGAAATGTAATTATGGAGAGAATGATACTCTCATTCTCATTCTCCCCATTTCATATCCATGCAACAAACTCTCCCTTGTAGTTTTAAGCAAAAATGAACTTGCCTAGTTAAAAAAAAGTTAAATAATTAAAAAAAATGTGCTAAATAAATTATAGAATTTGGAACTTTCATAAATAAGGAATGAAGTGATATTAAATTATTTTTACTTATTGATCTAAATAAGAAAATCTATATTTCAAACAATAACAAATTAATTTTAGAAAAAATATTTTGTATATATTTTTAATATAAATTATTAAGTCTATTAATAAAGTAGTCATTCATAATGAATTAAAAAAAAGTTCACAATTAATATTCACACTAACATTAAAGAAAGACATAAAATGTTTAAACAAGCGAGCACACATGTTTGGACAAATAGACATACATGTTTAGATAAATGGGCATGCGATTTAAGCTAACTCACCAATTATAACTAGTAGGTCAAATATGGATTGTGATACAATAACTCAAATTATCACTTACATAAATGGGGCCAATCGCCTCCTAGGTATATGAGTTTCATTGTTACAAAAAAGACAACAAACAGAAAGGAAAAATGGTAAAATACCATATTAGTCTATGTGTTTTTAAATTTGTTTCATTTTGATTATTTAACTTTAAAAAATAAAAAATAAAACCTTTCTAATTTTAATCCATGAACTTTGAGATCTATTTCATTTTGGTCTTTATTTTTTCTCCCGAATAGATGGGTAGATTCTTCACTAATTCATCCAAATAAAAATTTCCACAAAAATCTGGTAACTCTTCCATCAATTGATGTTCTTCGAGCTCAATAGCAGCAAACCGGGCCAGATTATGGGCTAATTGTTAGCATCCCGTCCAATCCATTTAAAATTAATGTGTTCAAAGTTGCATACTAACCTTAGAGTTTCTTCAACGATTCTGCCCACCTCCGAAAGATCATTGGCCCATTTTTGAAGTAAATGTATTACCCGTAAAGCTTCAAATTCAACCTCAACTCTTTTGAAACCCAACGTTAAAGCATTCTCCACATCTTCATGAATAATCATAGCTTCCACAAACTCTGCATCCACAACTCCTAAAATTGGTTTTGAAATAGCAAACATAACTTCGCCCTTCCAACTTCTAGTAATTAGCTCAATCCCACCTCGATTCTTGTTAACATTGGTGGTCGCATCAACATTTATTTTGTAATTAGGTTGTAAAGGCGCCTTCCATTTTCTTGGAGTCCTCTGATTTTCCATGCTCATCTTTGTTAATTGGTTCGCAACTCTAAAGTCTTTGATATACTGCAAACAATAATCTCAATCATTGAGATGTCCTTAATTATTCTGTCCATAAAAACCTTCAAATTTGGTATGAAGCTCCAGATTTCTAACGTTCCAAATCCTCCAACATAGCATAAAAAACTCTTCCATTTGAAAAGAGTCCAAAATTTTAAAAAACCACAAGAGCAAATCCTCGACGTCCATCGCATGGTCGGGGAAACCTAGATGAAAAAAGGGGAAGACTTCCAAGACTCCTTTGCTCGCTTGCAATCCCATAAGGCGTGAAAGGGAGTTTCCTTCTCGATATGACAACGCTTACAAATTGCATCTCCCTCCATTCCTCTTTTAAGTAGATTTACCTACACATGAACAAAATTATTAAAAAGGTGCCAAATAATTTTTTTTACCTTGGTTGGAATTTTTGCATTCCATAAGAAGTTCCACCAACTTCTCGAGATGCCATCATTTGATGAAGAAGGCTCTCCCCTCAACTGGATTCCAAGCCAATGGGTTAATTTTACTGTAAAGACGCCATTTTTCTCATAGTGCCAGAGGATCTTATCTTCCCCCACAAACTTCGGTCTTGGTAGGGGAAGAATTTGGTTCACACCATCCTGGCAAAACAGTTGTCTAACTTTTTCCTCATTTCATCCTCCATCATGTCTCAAAAGGTTACGAAACTTCATATCTTTGTTAATTCCAATAGAGGTGATTGGTTTTAGCGTAGGGGTTCTACAAAGCCAATTGTCAGATAGAACATGCTCTTGTTTGGGATTACCAATTCTCCATCGCAAATCTTTTGATAAAAGCTCCCGACTAAACAAGATGCTTTTCCAAGTAAATGAGCTATTATTCTTAACCGATTCAAGAAAAGAGCTACATGGATAATATTTTGCTTTAAGAACTTTTGCCAAAAGAGAATATTGAGTTGTAATCAAATGCCATCCTTATTTTGCCAAAAGAGCTTTATTGAACAATTCTAAAATGCAAAATCGAAGACCCTCATTTCTCTTTGGGGCGTAGGCCCTCGTCCATTTAACCTAATGAATACGATTATTTGTATCATCATCCCCTCACCAAAATCTTGAAATAATCCTATGACAGTCCTAAATGATAGACTTAGGAATTTTAAAGCAATTCATAGAGTAGATGGGCATAGCTTGTAGAACAACTTTAATTATAACTTCTTTACCTCCTGCAGAAAAGTTCTTATGATTCCATTTGAAGAGCACCTTCCAAATTTTATCTTTTAGAAATTTAAAGGACACTTTTTTTTTAATTGGGTAAAGAAACTGGGATGTCCAAATAGTGCAAATGATAATTCGCATGTTTTACCTAAAGCTACTGAATCAAATTGTCACTAGTATTGGGGCTGAAACTAATGGCAGATTTCTTGAAATTAATTTCATGTACAGTAATAAGAGAAAAAAGGCCCAACGCTTCCATAATATTACGTGTTTATTTGATATCTGCTTTGAAAAATAGTAAACAGTCATCTGTAAAGAAAATGGGCTATACGGGTCACCTTAACCCATGTTATTTGTTTCTTCTCCTCCATCCAATTTAGAATACGAGCCAGACATTCATTACAAAAAAGGAAAAGATAAGGTGATAATGGATCTCCTTGTCGGAGGCCACGAGTGGGAATAATTTTTCCTTTTTGTCTCCCGTTAATATTATAGGTGTACGTAACCGAAGTTACACAGCGCATAATCAGATAAAAAAAACCATGAGTAAAACCAAGGGCTGCATAAACTGTTTAAAAAAATCTCATTCCACTCTATCATAGGCTTTACTCATATCAATTTTAAGAGCAGCATGACATGTTTTGCCTTTTTTTTCTTTTTCTGCGTATAATGCAAACATTCAAATCATAACAGGGCATTATCAAAAATATTTCGACCAAGTAAAAAAGTACTATGACAGAGAAAAGTTATGTTAGGCAACAAGACTCATAATCTATTTGATACAGTTTTTGAAATCAGCTTATAAATAACTAAGGGTGAAAAGAGTAAAAAGACCAACCAAACCAAATCGAACTAAATCGATTCAGTGATTCAGTTCGATTTCTATGAAGTATATTGGACTTATTGGTTTAAAAATGTAGGAAATCGAGTTTTATTAGTTCAGTTCGGTTTAGTATAGAAAAACCAATAAACAAACAAACCGAACCAATGTTATAAAGTACCCATTAAAACTCCCTATTTTCCTGCGAAATCATTCTCCCACGCGCCTCTAGCTTCATTTTCATCGATTCCATTCCTTCTCAGCAAAAACTCCAATCTCTGATTCATTCTGTTCCGTTGTAAGCATAGAACAATTCGACTCCTTTCTTTATTTTCAATCTGTAAGTTTCAATTTTCGTCAAACCGTCGCAGTTTTGAAAGAAAGGATTTTCACATTCATTGCTTTTATTAGGAAAGACTCTCACTGATATATCAGCCCAAGCCCAAGCAGTCTCAGTGGGCCGTTTATTGTGATCTTTCATTGTAATGACTATTAAGCCCATATGAGGTAATGTTTCTTTACTTCTCGATGTATGTTAATTCTAGGAGTTTTTCATCTCTTTGTCGCTGTTTTTCGTGTTCATCTCTTTTACTCATAAAGTATGAGTTTTGTCAGGCGATTCTTCAATGAGTAAATACAAAGAGGTTTTCTCCTGGAGATTCTTGTTTTCTTAGTTTATTGCAACTGATTTCATGGTATCAGAGCTCTGGAGTTTAACGACGATTTTTTTTTTCTAAATGGAAAGCTCCGAAGTGACCTTCGATCTTCGAAGTGTTCTGCCCGCACCAACGACGATTGTCAATCCAAGAAACAAAGTGTCCACAGTTCGTCTGAGTAGTGAAAATTTATTACTGTGGAAATTTCAGGTGGAGTTTGCTCTGGAAGGATATGGTCTATTCTCGACACACATCGAACCTGACTCTGTTTCACCAACAGAGAAAATTCAGGTTAGGGACGACTCCGCTAAACCTAATCCAGAGTATATAGCATGGAAGAAGCAAGATAGACTAATTTGCTCGTGGTTGCTTGGGTCAATGTCTGAAGACATACTCCAACAAATGCTCCAATGTACTTCGACAAAGGAAATATGGGCGTGCCTTCTGCAGATTTTCAATTCCAGAAGTCTTGCTTAAGTCATGAAGCTAAAATCAACTCTCCAAAACATGAAGAAAGGTAACTCTTCATTAAGTGATTATTTCGCCAAGATTAAACGAATAGTTGATTCATTAGCTGCCGTTGGTAAATCAATTTCATATGAGGACCATACATTATATATCCTAGCTGGTTTAGGATCTGAGTATGAATCTATGATTTCGGTCATCACGGTCAAGATTAATACAGACACTGACCCTGCTACTCACACACGAGACAAGGCTTGAGTCGAAATCTGTTAATGTTGATGGCAGTGTTCCTTCGGCTAATGTGGTGCAGCAACAACCTCTTCCATATAGAGCCTCCTCTGAATCTGAACCCCAACGCTACTAGAATTTTAACTCAGGAAATGACAAAGGACGGGGAAGAAATAGTGGACGAGGAGGTGGTCGCTCGGGCGGTAAAAGCAAATTTTTCTACACTATTTACAACAAACATGGTCATACTTTGAGCAAATGCTACTATCGGAATGATGCACCCTCACATCCAGCTCGCCCGATGTTTGCAAATCAGAGTATTGGACCAATGTTCCCAACTAATTTTCAGCAACCACCAAGGGCATATCAGATGGCACCTAGTTATGGATATTAGTATTCACCACAGCAACATGGATACTATGGAATGCAGGCTTCTTTCACCTTCAATTCTAGCAATAATTGGTATCCAGACTCGGGAGCAACAAATCATTTGACAAACAATTTTGTCAATATATCAACAGGCTTTGAGTATGGTGGTTCTAGCCAAGTTCTTGTTGGTAATGGTACAGGTCTGCCTATTTCTCATACTGGTTATGGTTTCCTGCACTCTCCTTCTAGTGATAGAATGTTTCATTTACATAACCTGCTACATGTCCCACAAATTACTAAAAACTTACTCAGAGCTAGTCAATTTGCTCGAGATAATCATGTATTCTTTGAATTTCACCCCACCTTTTATCTTGTGAAGGATCTAGCAACTGGTCGGGCTCTACTCCAAGGGACTCTCCATGAAGGACTATATCGATTTCCTGTGACTTCTCCTGATTCGAAGTCTTTACCTATTAATTCTGTTCAAACGTACTTTAGTACTATGAATCCTGTTTGTTTTAGTTCTATTGCTCATCATACTAAACTTGATTTGTGGCATCAACGACTTGGTCATCCTGCTTTTCCCATTGTTCAAAGCATTGTTAAAAGTTGTATGCCTGCTACTTTATCTAGAAATAATTCAAGTTCTTTTTGTAATGTCTGTGCTCATGGTAAAATTCATGTTGCCCCCTTTTTTAAGTCATTAAATGTATATACTCGTCCCTTACAACTTATTGTTATTGATTTATGGGGCCCAACTCATACTGTTTCTAGAAATGGTTTCAAGTATTACATGAGTTTTATTGATTTCTTCTCTCGCTTTACCTAGATCTATTTTCTGGAATCTAAATCTGATGCCTCTTCTGTGTTTCAAATTTTTAAAACACATGTGGAAAAACTTTTGGACATCTCCATTGTTCGTGTCCAAACTGATGGTGGCTCTGAGTTTAAGCCTCTTATTCCTGTCTTCCAATCTAATGGCATCACTCATAGGTTAACATGTCCTTACACTTCAAAACAGAATGGTATAGTTGAACGCAAACATAGACATATAGTTGAAACTGGCTTAACCCTTATGTCTCATGCTTCTGTGCCTCTTATCTTTTGGGATGATGCCTTTTCTACTGCTGTCTATTTGATTAACAGGCTACCTACTCAGATTCTTCATGGTATTAGTCCCTTGCAAAAGCTTTTTGATTGGGTGCCAGATTACTCACAACTTCGTGTTTTTGCATGTAAGTGCTTTTCCTACCTTCGTCTTTATAATTCTTGGGAATAGTTCTATGCATAAAAGGTATAAATGCCTTGATGAGAATGGAAAACTATGTGTGTCCAGGAACACTCTATTTGATGAGTTAGAGTTTCTTTTTGCTACCAAAGGTCATTCACCCAAAATCAATTCAAAATCAGTTGTTACTTCTTATATCCCTATTCTTTCTCAACCACCCCAGTCCCCTTCTCAACCTTTCTCCAGTTTACAGCCTACCAATGTTTCATTGGATACTTCACCCACTTTACAAAATTCAAACCCCTTATTGAGCTTCTCACCTATCCAAACTATTGCCTCGGATACCTCTTCCCCTCAGGGCAGTGGTGCAAATGGCATAGCACATATTCCATCTATCATACTTTGTTCTATTGTTAATGCTCACCCTATGCAGACGAGAGGGAAGAGTGGTATCTTTCGACCAAAAGCTCTTATTTCTAAAACCTATGATGAAACTGAACCACCAAATGCCAAGGCAGCTCTCAAATGTGCCCATTGGAGACAAGCAATGCAAGAGGAGTATGATGCATTGATGCAAAATAAAACATGGACCTTAGTCTCCAAACCTATACATCAAAAGGTGGTTGGCTGCAAGTGGGTTTTTAAAATCAAGAAACATTCAGATGGTACTATTGCTCGATACAAGGCTCGTCTGGTTGCTAAGGGGTTTCATCAAACTCCTGATGTAGATTTTTTTGAGACTTTTAGCCCGGTTGTTAAACCTATTACAACTTGTGTTTTACTTGCTCTGGCTCTTATATACAGCTAGACCATTAGACAAATAGATGTTAATAATGCATTTTTACATGGTATCCTAACCGAAACTATTTACATGGAACAACTGACCGGTTTTATGTCTCCAAATAGTCTAACTGAAGTCTGCAGGTTACATAACTCTTTGTGTGGCTTAAAACAGGCCCCAAGAGCCTGGTTTGAAAGATTGACTTCTTGCTTGAAGAGCTTGGGTTTTGAACATTCTCGTGCTGATACGTCTTTATTGTTTAGACATACATTGAATGGTTGTTGTTATGTTCTCGTTTATGTTGATGATATCTTAGTGATGGGCAACTCTGATTCTGTGGTTTCTAACTTGATTTCTAGACTCAATGCTTCTTTTTCGCTTAAGGATCTAGGACCATTACACTATTTTCTTGGCATTGAAGTATGCTATCCACCTACAGGAGGAATTTTCTTATCGCAGTCGAAATATATTCTGGACTTGCTTCGTAAAACCAATATGGGTGATGCTAATGCTATGCCTACTCCCATGGTAAGTGGGAGCCTTTCTTCTGCTATTGGGGGAGAAGTGTTTAATGATGTCACTTTATACATGAGTGTTGTAGGAGCATTGCAGTATGTTCTCCTTACTCGGCCTGAACTCTCTTTTAGTGTGAACAAGGCATGCCAATTCATGCATTCTCCAAAGGATACTCACTGGAAATTGGTCAAGCGCATTTTAAGGTATTTACAAGGCACTCGGTCATCTGGTTTGTTACTAACTAAACCTTCCTCTTTAACCTTACAGGGGTATGCGGATTCTAATTAGGCATCTGACCCTGATGATACGAAATCTACCTTGGGTCATCGTATTTACTTTGGTGGAAATTTAATTTCATGGGGATCTAAGAAGCAAACTATTATTTCTCGTTCTAGTACCGATGCCGAGTATAGATGTTTAGCTATTGCTGCTACTAAACTGATCTGGTTGAATTCTCTGTTTGTTGACTTGAGAATATCTTATGCTGGTCCTCCTATTTCTGGTGTGATAATTTAGGTGTTGTTCACTTAAGTATGAATCCTGTTTTGCATTCTAAAACTAAGCATGTGGAGTTAGATATCTATTATGTGCGTGGCTTAGTTCATAACAGGAAACTTGTTGTTTGCCATCTTCCCGCGACTATGCAGATTGCTCATATATTTACGAAGCCATTGTCTGCTCCTACTTTTCTTCCTCTTCGATTCAAGCTCAATGTTCGGGATCCTCCAACCATTGGCTTGCGGGGGGGTATTAGGAAAGACTATATTCAGCCCAAGCCCAAGCAGTCTCAGTGGGCCGTTTATTGTGATCTTTCATTGTAATGACTATTAAGCCCATATGAGGCAATGTTTATCTACTTCTCGATGTATGTTAATTCTAGGAGTTTTTCATCTCTTTGTCGCCGCTTTTCGTGTTCATCTCTTTTACTCATGGAGTGTGAGTTTTGTAAGGCGACTCTTGAATGAGTAAATACAAAGAGGTTTTCTCCTGGAGATTCTTGTGTTCTTAGTTTATTGCAACTGATTTCAGCTTCTTGTTTTGGAAATCTTGTTTTCTTCAAAGGTCGATCCAATGGGTTCTCAGACGTGAAAATCTAATACTTGAAAACTCAATTGCACCCGGCCGATACTTGATTTTGTGGCAATCTCAACGTTTTGCACGATCTCATCATCGTGATGTAGTTGAAGGAACTGCCCTAATTTTTTTGTCGAAAATCCGCAAATGTGTTTTTATTTCTTTTGTTGCAATTAGATCTGAATGTTGATGTATGACATTCATTTTAGTTTATAGATTCTGCAATCTGTTCTTTAGGATTGTTCTTTCTCGACTAACACCATCGTTCATAAGTCACTAGGGTTTTAATTTTGCAGGAAAGTTCGATTTTCATTGTTTGTTTGAATGAAAACAGAGTAATTATGGAAGAAGGGTGGGTACTGGGTAGGTGTTTGTTTGTTTGATTGATTGGTTGTGCTGTTGTGGAGTGTTTCATTTTGCACAATCTTTGTTGTTGGATTGCAGAGGTTAAAATGGCTTTTTGTGCTCTTGTTTTTTTTTTTTTTGTGTTTTTCTCTGAATGGATTCATTTTGGACAGACTGATAGGGAAAGTTGCATTTGATAAGTGTCATAAATGGGTTTTCAAAGAATTTACAGAATGCAAGCAAAACATTTCTAACTACTGGCAAAGTTCATTTGATGTTGTATACTAATATGATTCTTCTATAATGTTTTGATTAACCCAGCTAGTTTTTTAGTTTTTTTCCATTTGATGATCACTATTGATATCATGTTTGTTTTTGTTTTCTTTGATTATTACTTGCAGCTTCCTTCTATCTGGATTGATCAGTTTGAAACATAGCTCATATTGAATGTTTTTTTTTTTCTTTTTCTTTTTTTGTGGGAATGGAAAACGAATCATTGAATTATAATTTGGGTGTTTTTTTTTTTTGACATATAATTTGGGTGTTTGTTATTGTGTTTAAAATTATAATTTTTGTGAGAATGGAGAAATGTTTATAAGAAATGTTTTTTTGTATGAGAAATGGTGTTTTTGATATATTAAAAAAATTGGACATTGGATTGGATTTGATCCAAAACTTAACCGAACAAATTGAAAATCAAACCAATGTTTCTATACTTTATTGGACATTGGATTAGATCTATTTTTTGAAAATCGAAGATATCGGTTCAGTTGTCGGTTTGGTACAAAACCGACAAAAATCGAACCGAAATCACCCCTATTAATAATGTTGCAAAGGCTTATAGGCCTAAAATATTTCATTGAGCAATCATTTTTATTTTTAGGAATTAGGGTGATAATTGTTTTGTTGATTTCGTATGTGAATATGATTATTGAGAACGTTTAAACAGAAACCAACAATATTTAAAATTGGCCAACGAGAGCGCATCAACTTACACCTAATAACTATGAGGTCATGGTTCGAATTCCCCTACTCCCAATTGTTATAATCTAAAATTAAAAAAAGTTTGAACTAATTAATTGAAATTTATATATATATATATATATATAAAACAACGTTTAAAATTGATCTTTATATATATGTTGTATATTTTCCTTTTAAAAAAACTATCATATTCTACAATAAATTTCATAAATATGTTCACATTTTATCTATTAAAATTATTAACATTATTGAACCAATTTGAATTAATATTAGCCTCAAATTTACTATATGTACTAATTTTAATTTTTTTTAGAATACAAAAACTAAAATTCAACATTTGAAAATTGAAACTAAAGAACCCGTTCAACAATACTTTTATTGTTTGGTTGTAAATCAATTTAACATCATGATTACAGTTCAATCTCGATAATCGATATTTAGCTCTCATTTATTTGAGAGGAGTGTTAGCCTCTATGTAGAGTTTGTTGCCCCCTCTCCTAATATGTACTAAAAAAGTGGAATATTTAGGTCATGCCTGAGCATGACCTAAAAAATAATGCTCACTTACGTGGTATTATATGAACCACATCCTATTTTATTTTAAATCCAAAAGATAAGAAAAATAAAGGAAAATTGTGCTTGATAGTCCAATTTCACAAAATAATTACAAATTTAGGCAAATTTAAAAATATCTGCATCTATAGTAAAAAAAATACGGTATTATTAATACTCATTATATAGTATTATTTTATTATTCATACAACATTTTGTATTATTAATACATTATTATGTATTATTAATACAATATTATATGTTGTTAGTAGTGTATTGTGTATTAATATAGTATTATTGTTAATAACATCGTATTACATGTAGTTATTAATACCTATGACTATGATTGTTATTTATTTTATTTTTTTTGCCTAATATTGTAAATATTTTTCCAATTTGGCATATTCCTAAAAAAAAACCTAAAATAAAATAAAATAAAGAGAAATAGATGTGGTTCATATTGAACCACGTGAACATTAATATTTAGGTCATGTTCGGACATGACCTGAATATTTATCCTAAAAAAATAAAATTTAAAATTTAAAATTTAAATTGAACTTTTAAATGTTGAACACAAATTAAGGACCAATATAATATTTTAAAGAAGATAAAAATAGTAGGTAAAAAAAAAAAGAAAAAAAAAAGAGTAACACCATAAATTTTAGGGGTGCAAGGCAAAACCGAAAAATCGAACCGAATCAATGCAATCCAATGGATTGGATCGATTCTTTAGCCTAAAGTTGGACATATCGGTTTGTAATTTGAAAAAATAAAAAATATTGGATCGGTTCCGATTTTCGTTTTAAAAAACCAATAAAATCGATCCAAATCGAAATATATATTGTCAACAAGTCATATAAAGTCATATTTTTTCCATTATTTAGAAGATTTTCTAAAGTGTTGAAGATCAATATAATGTTTTTTTATCCTTCAAATGTCAATATATTTTTTAAGTAACTTTCTCAAACTTTACTTTTTGCATATTACTTTGTCATTATCTATTTGAAACTAATTTTACTACAGAAATTTAGATGTAAGGACCGAATTTGTTAAAAAAAATTGGAGAAGTTTTTTTTGTAATGAGTAATGTTGTTTTTGATATATTAAAAAATATTGGACATTGGATCGGATCTAAAATCGAATCGAACCAATTGAAAACCGAACCATTGGTTCTATACTTTATTGGACATTGGATCAGATCCATTTTGTGAAAACCGAAAATAGTTCGGTTGTCGGTTTGACACAAAACCAACAAAAATTGAACCGAAATCACCCCTAATAAATTTGCCAAAAGGGAGTGGGCATTTTTTTTTTTTTTTTTAAATTCCCGAGTTTATTATTTTTTTTAATCTTTGATTTTTCTTTTTTTTAATCTTTGATATACATTTAATTTATATATATACATGTATAATTATTTTCTTATCAAATAAATATTTATTTTAAATTTTGTAATGAGATTTTTATAATTACATGTTTAATTTGTAGTATTTATTCAAAATAAAATTATCCAAAGCAAGATTTGAACCTCAACCATTTTAATTTATCTTGAAATATTGAACCAACTCATCCATTTGACCTAATTGATTACAATCATGTATATATTTTATTTATTTGTATCTTTTTCCCTTTAAATACATTTTCTTAGGATTTTAAAATATATTATTTAGACAATATTAATATTTTTTAAAAAAACAAAATTAAAACTATTTGATCATATTGATTATTTTATGTTTCAATTTTAAATTTAATTTAAAGAATAAATGAAATAAAATAAAATTTAAAATTTCATTTTTTGTTTCAAGATTTTTTTATTACTATGCTCTTAAAAAAATATTAACAATTATTATGTATTTGAAATTTATTATATAAAAGTATACATGATACGCATCGACTTCATAATTTGTTATATAGAAATATATATGATAAATATTTCAAATTTATTTTATATCATGTATTTTAAATAAAGAAAATATACTAAAATCTAAATGTTATTTAAATAAAATAAATTTCAAAATAATAAATAAAAAGAATTTCAAAACCATATTGATAAATGAATATTTATGAATTTATAATTTATTTTTAAAATAAAATTTTCATTAATTAAATGAATTTCAACGTTCATATGTATTTTAAATAAAATGTACTAAATTTTAAATTTTATTTAAACAATAAATAAAATAAAATAAATTTAAAAAATGATATTATCGTTGTATTTAATATCATAAAATTATATATATAAATCAAACATGCCCTTGGTGAAAAAAAGGAGACAATTTCTCAAAAATATATAGAAGAAATTTTAGAAAATGAGTCTCGCCGGTGTCTCTTTCGGTTGATTTCGAGGTCTTCTGTTTATCATTCTATTGATACTTCGATTTTTCCGATTAGGGTTTGAGGTGCAGCCATGGCGACTGCTACGTATCCACCACCACCTCCATATTACAGGCTTTACAAAGATTACTCGCAGAATCCGAAATCGGCGCCGGAGCCTCCTCCGCCGATCGAAGGAACCTATGTGTGCTTTGGTAGCAATTACACTGTGAGTCCTCTTCTCTATTCCATTTTCATTTCTCTGAAAGTGTCTTGCATTGTCGTTTATGTGTTTCATTTCGATTTAAAATGTTTGGTGATGAGAATTTGGGGATGTATGTTAGGAATGATTTTAGGGTTTTTAGTTCTGAAGTTGTTGGTTTTTGCTTCCGGATACTTTCATATTCTCTGTTCGATGGATATTCGCGAGTTGGATTCTTTATATGTTTTGATCGAATTGATAATTTAAATAGCATCATGATAGTCCCAAGGGGTGACACTATAGTTGAAGGGTTGAGGTGTGCTCCCCTCAAGTCCCATATTCGAGACTCATCTGTGACATTAATTTGTAGATACCTTCCGTGTTTCTGTTCCTTTGATGTCTCTCTGTACCTGTCCTAGGGATGAACATGGTTACCTCAAGTATAGTGGAGTGAAATTCCGATTTTCCGGTTTCAAAAAAAAAAATAGAGTCGTGATAATCGCTAGGATTTATTTCCTTTCTTGATTGTTCTGTTGTGATTGTAGACAGATGATGTACTTCCAAGCTTGGAGGAGCAAGGAG
>JBBMKA010084184.1:0-14004 GCA_037833695.1 Sechiopsis laciniata | reverse complement strand
AATCACATATTCATCTGTGGAGGATGCAAGACAAAAATTCTTGGATTAGAGATTTTATTGTTCCTAGCAACTTTTCCAACTATCGGGATGCTGCAGCAGTGCACCTCCTTAAAGCCTCCGAAGATGGAAAGATATTGGTTCAAATAGAAAGAGAGTTATTTTGGTTGACGTCGGGCAAGAAGATTGGGAACAAGGAAAAGATAAAAACATTGTTTCCACCTGAGATTATAGACTATTCTGTTTGTCCTATAGAGTCTTTGCATTTTGGTTCCCCTTTGCATTTTGGTTCCCTTACCAGCATTCTTGCAGGGGATGACTAGTCCTTTTAAGTTATTTATTTTTACTTGGTTTGCTATTTTTTTCGTTTTACTTTTGTATTGAGATTTTTTTTTCTCTAACAAAAAGTTTGTCTATGTTCTACCAATATCTTTTGAGAAACTATCATAATTAGTTATTAATCTAATGCTATTTATTAGTCATTAGAGAGATCAAGTTTGAATTTAAACTTAAAATTATTTTTTATATTTTTTAGTACAACAAATGTGAATATGTAGATTTAATATGTTCATTGTATTTTTTGAGCTAAACTCACTTGAACTTACTTAAAATGATTAAAGATGGTATAATGATCAAAGATGGTATGATTGTTATGCTCCCTTATAAACTTAACTTAAAAGTCTAATGCCATTTGAAGGTTTTACTTCTACTAAACTACTAAATATATATTTTTTTAAAATAAAAAAACTACTAAATATATGATGAGGTCTTTGTTTTTGGTAGTTTAAAGAGAGGAAGGAGTACAGATTTCTAACGGTTTGTTTTTAGTACAGAGAAAATATTCATAACTCTTTTTTTTTTCATAACTCATCATTAACATCTCATAAAACTTCTTATTCAACTCTCTTTTATAATATTCATTTAGTACAATTTGATTATAAAAAACTAGAAATAATGTTTAAGAAAATATAAAATTTTATTATATATATCAAAATTAAAATAAATATAAAAAAAGTTTAATGTACATAAATTAAAAAGGTTTAAGTAAATACTGTTACAATCATTTATTTTTTCATCTCGAAGTTTACACATTTGGTAAGTTACGGTAATTAATTCAATTCTAAGAATATTTTAATTTGGGTGGTCAACATTCGTACTCACATGACATGTACATTTACAATAAGAGAAGTATTTAGGTCATGCCTTAAATATTGACGATGTCAAGTCGACGTTTCCCAACATGTATAATAATCATATTAAATATCGTGTTGATAACACCAGGAATGAGGGCAAAGCAGCATGTGGTCGATTGGGCAGATATTATAGACTTGTGGTCCTTATAAGCGCAACGCTAATCGCTAATTGTTCACCAATTTCTTTTCTCTTCGGGCTATGTTATGTCATTTGAATTTATCCATTTCAGTATTGCAATCAGGCAAGATCAAGTGGTTGAAATACCTTCGGGTTCCGAACTCTCAAGCTTTTATTCTCTTCAATTTTGTGATAAATTTATAAATGTCTTTTTTAACGTTTAAAAATTAGCAAGTAATTGATTTAGTTTACTTTTTGAAATCCTAGCAAATTAAAGTCATTACAACAAAACTCACAAGGTAAGGCGTAGTGAAACATTGTTGTCCTCGACAATTTCTGGGTTTGAAATCCATGGAATCGGTTGGATCATGCATGGAGAACATTACCTCTCCTCTAGAATAACACAGAGCACTCTTATTCCCAATGTTGTCTAACTTTGCCCACAGCTTTCTTTTCTTTCAAGAGATTAAATTTAATATTTGGTTCTGAGGGCTTTTTTGAGAAAGATGTTCTTGTAGAAAATGCTAGAATAGCTTTCTCTTTCATGAGAGGCTTGACAAAGAATTTTACTCTAAAAATTATTACTTGATAAGCTGTTATTCTTTGATAAACAAAGAGTAACAGTTTTTCATGCTACAAACACTGAATTGTCAAACAGTAAACAACAAAACAATTCCAAGGTAATGCACCTAATCTATTCAAATGGGCATACTTCAAGATTTAAAGACATATCAAGTTAGCTGTTACAACTAAAATCTAGATTTCCATTTCTTGAAGAAAGGTCCTAAGCTACTGAATAGAAATGGCCTATATTATAAAAACTTAGAATACTATGATTGTCCATACCATCTAGTCGTTAACAATCCTTCAACTGCTACTGGACCCGTGCGTGGATCTGACTTGTGCTTATCCCAAGCTGTTACAAACAATGAATGTGTAAAAACCAAGCAACAAGCTTAACCGTATGGATATCTGACAATTATAAGAGTATTTTGTACCCCAGCACCAAGACCAAATCGAGCTCCATCACTAAACCATGTGCTCGCATTAACGCTACCATTAGAAACGCATAGCAAACAGTATATAAGTCATCAAAGTGAAAGCACCATTATTGAATACAATAGACCCTTCACATGCATGAAAATATCATAAAAGAATGTAGGAAGCTGGAAGACTGCCAAATAAAGTAAATAGAAAACCTTACCTATCAACTTGACGTAAGAAAGCTTCAGCAACTTCCGTGACAATACAATCGGTGTGTGCACTGCCAGTTTAAAGAGACCCTTTTATGAGCAACATATGAAGTATTGATCAATATCGCCTTCACAGATTAATAAATGCATGACAATTAGCAATTTGAAATGGCTATTTCATCAAGAAATATTAGAGCATGCCTTCCGTATGTTGATGTATATGATCGATGGCAGCAAAAATGTCATCCACGATTTCAATAGTGCAAGCCAATGAATTGTATTCATGATGAAACGTCTGTGCCTAGGAAATATTCAACAGAGAGCTCGCCCTTGGTCCACCATACAAAGTAACTCCAGGCAAATAGAAAACTAACTACTCTTTTAATTTATATATGTTACGTATTCCTAGTGTAGCATGTACATTAGAGTAAAAATGATATGCAGATGTTGAACTTAGGCCATATATTTTCATCATTAATACTTGTTTTAGCCTTTTTATTCTTCAAACGATAAGCAAGTGTTATTTAGGAATTAGGATTATGCTCTAAAACTTAAACTCCCTGCGATGGAATTAGTGACCAAAAGAATAAAATAGACTGCCAACAAGAGCATATATATAAACCTAGTAACCAAGAGGTTACAAGTTCAAATCCTCCCACTCCAAATGTTGTTGAATAAAAAAAAAAGAATAAAATGGTATGCACTACAGAAATTGCAGCAAGACTAGACAATTATCTACTAATTGTGATAACACATTCTTTCAAAGGAAGAAGGGGTGGATGTTATAGGAAAAAGTCAGCATTGTAAGCACCCAATGAAGACCAGACAATACTTAGATTCTCCACATGCAGCTTTTACTAACCTGCACCAAAGCATCTGGACAAGATTCAAACACGATCAATAGAACACCCAATGGAGATGACGTTTTCTCAAGAATTAGCCCATCTGAAACCTGAGTACAAAAACATAGTCTCGAGTTGAAGAAAAATTCAATGAAAGTAAGAAATTCAGTAATTGTAAGTTATTGAAAGGGTAATCTCAACCATTTCATTACAATTTTGTTCTATATAAGAAAAGAAAACTTTATTGATAAAATGGAAGTGTTACAAGAGAATAGGGCCATTTTTTGAGCCAAAAGTTAACAAAGATACAAGTCCAAACTCTCGAGAAACTGTACTTCCAACTTAAGAAATAAAGAGAGGGCCTGAGTTCGAGAGAGCTAGGTCATGATTAGGCCACACTATTCGGGAGATGAACTCATATGTCATTTCATTACCTTAGTCATAATAATATTCTTAACTACTTTGAATAAAAATACCATCGAACAAGGTTTAATTTCAGTTCACCAGAAAAAATTTATATTGTCACATAATGTATTACCATAAAGCCCATAATTTGTTACCTCAGTCCTCTCCAAAACATGACAAATGGGATCTTCCATGTTTGCAGGTGAACAGATGGAGTTGGCAAGGCTGAATATCTGTTCATATACAATTAATATGACTATTCGCCTAGAAAAGACAGGCTTTGGAAGTATCTAATATTATACATTTGAGTAAATGTGTAAACAGTGCTAGGTGTATGCTGAAGCAAATAAGCAGTACAAAAGTTGTTGTAAAACATAATCATACAATTAGTAGAATTAAAGAAATCACAATACTTGCCTTTCGAGGTTTCATAGCCAATCGTGATACGAAAGCTTGAAGAGCTTTGTAAAGACCCGACCCAAAATATGGTCCTAAACCTGGTCCTTACTCAGCATGCATGCATAAAAGGTATTTAAGACAACGAATGCAAATAAAACCTCATTGAAATTTAAAACATTTCAAACGTAAATATTGTTAAAAACAAACAAGTTCCTGGCCAGTATTTAAAACAAACATTCGTAAACAGTTTAAATACAATATGCAAAATCATCTTAAGGACTTCGTGTCCAACTACATGCTGATTAATCAAATAACAACATAAAATAGACAGAGTGGCGCCGGCAGCTCCCATGATCATTCAGCTCCTCCTCTAGCCGTCCTGGTGCTGTCCCAAGTTACCTGGTGGAAAAACCACAGAAGATAAGGGTGAGTACAAAGGCACTCGGTAAGAATCCCCAACCGGGGTACAGTACGAAACAATGCATCACTAGCATCCAAGTAAACATGCAACAGTTTCCAACACAGAATCCCTGAAATGAGTTGTCAATGCAACTCTTGAGTCATCGGAAGTCTCTTACTTCCGGCCTAATGATTAGCTCAATAATTGATCCCAACAGATATCCTAGAACGTCTCATACCCTCGTCCAAGTGACCGCTCAACAGCTGGTCTTGACTAGCTCTCTGTCCTGGGACATCCGAGAGAGTACCCGAAGTTCTGCTTTAAACTTGGAAAGGAAGATGGTGTACTCACGAACATTAGCCCGAGGGAGCTCTCCGCCCGGCGCCTAACGCATGTGCGCGCACACCGCATGCTGCTGCAAAACTGCATAAATGTGGGGGCCTAGGGACATACTACGCCAGTCCAGGTACGCATGCCTAAAGACTCGAAAGCGGTGTCACTGATCTACAGTAGTGCGAGGCCCTCGGTACTCAACTGTAGCAGCCTGAATACCACCGACGCCTGAAGCTAAGAACGGCGCAAGGCAGGCTTACACCGTTGGTAGGGTTCCGCTCTAGCAGGCTACAAACTAAGCTTATGCCGGTGTGGTAGCTACTCCACACCCAGCTATCGGGGGTAAGGAATTTGTCCTCACAGCCCGACCGGTGGGGACACATACGTTGGTCCACTCTTAGCCTCTGGATGATGATAACCTAACAAGCTCTATCTAGGATTCACCAAACTTGAGTCTAAACAAACAAACATGTTTCACAACAATTAACCCTAGCATGGTACTACGAGCTTAAAACAGGAATCAAGCATGCTGGAAGATCAAACCTAGCATGGCACTAACATGTGAAAACAAGAGTCAAACATGCCAGCAGAACAGATCAGCATAAAAGTTCCTATCCACTAAACATGCTAGTAACAGTAAAACAGGTAAACATGAATGCAATCAAAGAAATCTCGCAGGGTTCACACAACCCCGGCAAGGAACCCTTACCTGGAAACAAGCAGAAATACAAACAGAAAAATGCTCATTCAGTTGCAAAACCAACACAACCTAGCAAATAACAAGTACGAATTAAATACTGCTATCTAACAGCTTAGAAACTCAAATGAATAAACACAACAAGGCTCAGGAAGGAGCTACCCAAAACTGAGAAGAATTGGCTCAGCAGCGAGGCCTCGGCGAAGGAAAGCTCTCGGTAAGGCTTGCGGCGAAGCGACAGACGTCTGGGTGAAGTGCAAGGCTCGGCGAGGCAAACGAGGAACCGCGAGTTAACGTGGACGAACGGCTCGTTGTGGCGAAGGTCTCGCTGGGGCGAAACTCTGAAGGCGAACGCAGCACAGTGGATCGACTCGAACAAGCGGACGGGCGAGGATTCAGCACTGTGCATTTCACAGACTCGACTGAAAGGAGAACACAGACGACAGATCTCGACATCAGGCCAAGAAACCAATAGAGAACTAGAAGAGCTCGGCGAAAAATACCTGAGGCGAACAGGGCTGCGACGCGAGATCGCGAGCGTGCGATCTGCGATTCGACTGTGTGATCGGCAGCTAGGACAGAAGATCGTGATGCTGTGTGAAGCGAGACGAAGGCGATGGAGAAGGCTTACGATCTGAACAGGGCGATTGGGCGAGGACGATCGAGCGATGGATGAGGCGATCGTGGGGAGGTGCGGCTGAGCGAAGGGATCTCGGAGCTGGGTTGGGCAATTGGCGATGGGGCTTTTCCGGCGGGATTTGGGTGTTGGTGATTTCGGCGATTGGGAGAAGAAGAGAGAAAGAGAGAAAATGAAATGTGTTTTGGAGAAAGTGAGAACGGCTAGGTTTTTAAGGTGTCGGCAAAAAGAAGGGCTCAACCAGAGTGTGACACGTGTCCTCAGGCAGTTTCGGCTTCGAGTCCTAGCGAAGACACCTTTTACAATTAATTTATTTCTTTTCTCTTTTGACCAAAAGAACTCCCAAGCTTTCCAAGATGCAACTCTAACCCTGGAAATCTGAAACTGAGAAATGCCGAACTCAGCAAATAACAGAAACAGCCCTGAAACCCTAGATAGTTACGAAACTACCCCTAAAGAAAAAATTACCAAAATGCCCCTAAAGGCTCAAACTGCCCTAACGGCCCAACCGAACAACCGAAATAGCAACAGAAGATACCTAGAGAATCGGAATGGAAAACTGGGCCGTTACAAGCTTACAAGAATAACTTCCAATTGCAAATAAAGTACGATAAAGTATAATAATGAGCTCATCTTTGCACTTGAATTAATTTTCAGACTCCATCAAATTTCATTGTCCTCCTTATCAATTTAAATACCAACTTATCCAACAAAAAGTACCTGCTATTCACAAGTTTCCTATATCGGAGCCTTTGATGACCGATGGCAACGACACCCAATGAAACCAAAATAACCTCATATTCTTGAGAGTTCAATTTCTTGATCTGCATTTCCGATTGAAAAAATAAACAAAGCATCACAAACCTAAATCAGAAAAAAAAAAAAGAAAAAGAAAAAGGAGAGAGAGAGATAGAGAACTTTGTTCACACAATGCTCCTAATCTGCCTAAGGCTAATCTTCCATCACTTTGTGTTACTACCGCAGTCCCAACCTTTGCAACATCAAAGAAAATCAATTAAATTAATGATGATTTCATGGTACCAAATATAATCTGCGTGTGCTTTTCCGAGAGGACAAATTGAGAATCGAATTGGCAAACAAGTATAGAAACGAAGTTCTGTCCATCCAAATCAAATCAAAATCAAAATCAAAATGCACAGATAAAAAAAAAACAATTCAAGAACTATAAATCGCAAGAAGAACAATAAGAATAAGATTGTCGAATAAAAAAAAAATCAGTTCAAATAAAAAATAAACAAGAATTTTTTGATAAATTAAATGAAAAATGGTAGAATATATGAAACTGTGAGTAACCTTGATAACAATATACGATCCATGGAGTCCACGACGATAGTGTAACCACTCAAAAGAGAAAATGCATAAACAATTTTCAATGAATATATAGGATTGGAAAATGTTAGCGAAGCGCATAATCAAAATGAAGATCAGGGCTTTTTAAAAAAAAAAAAATTAGAAAGTCCTCAACAATAGTTTTAATAAGCATCCACCATAAATAGGAGGAAGAAATGAATTTCGCAACTCTAAAATATGAATAATACCATCCCTCGTAGCAATGTCTTCTGGAAGTTTGATCGCCAGTCAGCCATCTTCACCTGCCTTTTCCAATCACTATTGACCCATCCAATGCCTCCCTCACACGAATTTGGCCTCACTGATGCATCAACATTAAGCTTCTACACACCGGGGGGGGGGGGGAGTACCCATTTCATGTTATCATTAACTTCAAGAAACAACATCTTTATCAGATATGCATTAAGCGAAATAAACATGTTAATAGCTTTTTCCAACATACCTGAAGATTATGGAACTTAAAAGAATTATCCTCATGGATTCCTTGATTTCTAAAGTTCCATATAACCACAATTCCTTTAAAGAGCTCATCCTTTGAAACACATAAACCTTTCCAAAAATCGATTCCTATATCCATCTTCTTGAAAACAAATGTTTGAAATTAGTGAACCAAGGAAAAAGATGATTCTAAGCACGAATAGCGATCTTGCACTCTTTAATAATGTGCATATTCGACTCTTTGCATTTCCTACACATAGGGCATAAAACATTAATTTTCATTCCTCTTAAAAAAATATTGCTCTTGGTCGGGATCGCATTAGACAGAACACTCCAGGCATCCATTTTAATATTAGGAAAGATATCAATCTTCCAAAATTCTTTCCAACAAAAGCTAGTAACTTTAGAGCCAGATGTTGACTCCTCCTCTTCAGATGCCAGATTATTACCAACTTGATAGACACTTTTAATAGAAAAATTACCAATTTTACACGCATTTCACATCACTTCATCATTGATACCCACCTTGATAAGAGGGATGTTAGCAATGATATCAGCATCATCTTTGCAAAAAATGCTAAAAATTAGCTGTTTGTTACAACAATCATCTCTAACCATCAACTCTGCCACACTTCTATCTTTCCAATCTCACCTAACCCCTTTGGTGAAAGGGTTTCCTTTTATATAAATCTAAGGATCTCTACCAATAGTAATTTTTCTTCCATTTCCCACCTTCCATCTATAGCGTTTCAAAAATAAATCTCTACCCCAACAAATATTTTTCTATAAATCCCAGGCGAGCGAGGGATTATTGTCAAGGGGGGCTGTTAAAAAATTATTATCTTTATAATACTTCCCCCTTAACAATCTACTAAGTAAACTATTAGGATTTCTAAGAATGCTTAGCTAACAAACCTTGATTAAAGATATTAAGACTTTTGAACATCAGACCACCCGATTCCTTACTTTTACCCAGCTTATTCCAACTCATCCAGTGAGATTTTCACTTATTAGAATTTTCTCCCCACCAAAATCTAGCATACATTCTTTGAAGATCCTCATAAAAAGACTTTGTCAAGCGAAAGCAGCTCATAATATAAGTAGAATTCGCTTGGTCAATAGCTTTAATCATCATCTTCTTCCCTCTTTTAGAAAACATTTTACATTTCCAACTTTGTAAACATTTTTCAAGGTTTTCTTATTTTTACTCTTCAAAAGGTAAGAATCTCTTTAATCTTCAAACAATCATCTTTACTAGCCCTGAAAAACAACAAACTATCATCAGCAAAAACAAAGATGGGAAATCGAGGGACACCGATTGTTAATTTTAAAGCTCATGAACTTGTTCATCTCTTTTTTTCTTATTTTGGTAGAAGAGAAAGCCCCTAAGCACATATAAGAAAAAAGTATGGTGATAAAGGGCCCCTTGTCTCAAATCTCTCTTAGGAACCATTTCCTCATAAGGGTTTCCATTAACCATAACTGCATATCTAACTGAGGTTAAGCACCGATCGATAAGGTTAACCCAGGCCTGACTAAAGCCTAATTTGAGCATCATATCGAGAACAAAATTCCAATCAACTCTATCATAAGCTTTGCTCATATCAAGTTTAAGCGCCGTTCACCAACTTTGGCAGTTTTCTTTTTATTAATAGAATAAATGCATTCAAAGCTCATAACGACATTGTCATATACAAGTCTTTCAAGGACAAAAGCAGCCTGATTAGGGGAAATGGTTTTGTTAACTGTATCCTTAAGTTTGTTAGTCAGTGTTTTCGCAATGATCTTATAAACTTTGTTACATAGACTAATTGGCTGAAATTCCTCCATTATCATGAAGGTAGCAACTGATCGGTTGAAACTGCCTAATTAAATAACTAATAATCTGATTCTTTTGTCACAATAAGCACACAATGCTACAACATTCAATAAATTATACGCAAGCATACGCAGTCAATTGCAGTCAAGTGATAAGATAAAGTCATTCTCCACAGAGACTGGTTTAATATCTAGATAAGTGTTAATTGAAAAGTCAAGTACAGAAAAGTAAAGGAAATTTTGATGGGTGATTATACTAACTCTACTAAGAACTAAAATTGATAAATAGAAAACATGCCACATAATGCTTTTAACATTGACGACAGAAACAGAACACAGGTAATGCTCTTAGCATCCAGACAGACATAAAGCAAATACATAATGCTAAAAACGTTCACTAAGAAATGCTAAATGAAAATGCTGGAAACACTAGAAAAATATTCAAATGAGGTAATAGGTTCAGGTCAAAGGTCTATTGAGTGTGATTAACATGCAACAAGGGTAAGACTATGGTGAAAAGTGAACTCCACACAACATGGGGTTTAATGCTCTCTTTCGAGATGCCTTTATACTCTTCGAGCTTGAGCTTTCGCATCTAAACTCGAAGCTAAAGGCAATGAAATGCGCACTAGCAAAACGACTGTTTCTAGCCTCCCTCTTTAACATGCAAGAGATCTTAACATGAAACTAATAGACATGAATAGTAGGTATCTAATCTCCCTATCTTTCGAGATGAAACAAAAAGCAAACATGAATGGATGATCAATCGAAACATGTTATTACTAAAAATGTCTATTATGTCTTAGTTCAACATCTCCCGCTTACCCGCGATACATTCATCACACACTCTCCACTCAACCCTTACCTATATGCCTTTAGCTCATGATCATGCTGCAAAAGTCCAAAACAAAAGATGCGAATGTTGATGACATTGCGTAGCAAAAACTTTTAACAGAGATAATAGCAGGCCAAGAATAGAAATGCAATGGAATAGTAAATGCTCAATTGAAAGTGCACAAACGGAAGTAAAAAAACAAGAAACGCAACAAGATAACAAATAAAACTTCGAAATTGCTATAACAAGCTAAGAGGGGCTATGAACAAGCTCTCTTAGCTATTCAACAACGTTCCAAACAGGACGATTACAAAGCATGAACAAAGCTACCAAAACTACCAAAATAGGAAAAGAGAATGTTCTATAAATAGGAAGATAGGAAAATGCAGAAAAAAATGCTGCAAACACTGATGTTTTACTTCAATTCCAGCAGCTCTCCAATCCCCAAAAATTCCAGAACAGTTTCCCCGGACTTCCACAAAAAAATGACCTTATATACTCTCTTCTTCATCCAAGATCAATGGCTGGGATTCTAGGGCAAAAGGTGCCTTGATTTCCACTCCCTAGCCAACCAGATCTGACACATTCTGCTCCACTGTTGCGTGCACAGATATTTCAGCTTTTGCAGGAAACTGCTTTTCCTCAGACCGAATGCTGCAACATTGGCTTGCTTTGAATGACTCGTCCTTTCTTTCTTCTGACTCTTCAGAATGATGCATAATTTCAATGCTTCCAGCATTTCCAACCTTGCAATGATAAAACAAATACTTAGCGAGAATGAGAATTCTTGGAATGCTTAAAACATTGATCTTTTTGGCCTAAAATTCTAACTTTTTTTTCAACTTTCTAATCCTTGCCTCTTATCTAGCATGCATTGCAATTTTAATATAATTCTCTGTCTTAAAGTGATTCTAAGCATGAAAATGTAGTAATAATGCATGATTTCTTTGATAAACATACCCTAAAAAAAACTAAATAACTCTCTAATTGAGAGTTATCACACCCCTAGACTTGAACCATTGCTCGTCCCGAGCAATGCTCAAGCCTCTAACAAAGAATGCTTTTCTCAATGCTCCAAACATGCATGTACTATTAATAAGATTCATTCCTGAGTACTCAGCATTGCGGTTCTGCTTTAGAAATTTTCGTCGTAAACTAAAGTCCTCAACATTCGCTAATCGCTTTTAACCTTGCATGCTTTTTAAATCAATGTTTATCCCCAACCACGATTTCTTCCCTGCTAGAATAAGAACTTAAGCTTGAACGCTAATGCCTACGACTCCAAAACATCCTACTCAATCCCTTGATCCAATTAAGTTTACCTAAAGCATTATGTTTAAATTTTTTTTTTTCATGGACACACCCTTTTAGTGCTTAGAACCTCTTCAAACCGACTACACCCACATTCCATAGTTTTTAAAATGACATACATGAGCAAAGCAGAGCACTTAAGCAGCGGAAACAATTGAAGTTGAGGCGTTGGAAGGAATCCGAATGTTCTCAGCACTATGGCTACTAGCCTTAGTTCTCGAAGGCTTTTCTTTCTTTACACAGCTCGGCTTTTTGCCTTATTACAACACTTGGCTATTTTAAGCCTTATTTGATATGGAAGATTTGTTTTTTCAAGCTTTTCTTTTTGTTCACCAACTTTCTTTTTCTTTCATTTCTAAATGCTATTCGCATTTTTATTTGCATCGCTTTAACTAGAATGCTTTGATCATTTTTTTGAATTTGAAAATTTGAATTTTTTTTTATCTTTTTCTCAAGCACGGGCTTGCCCTCACCCCCAGACTAGACTTAAAATTTAGTTCCCCTAAACTATTACCTAAACTTAAAATTTTTTTTATCTTTTTCTCAAGCAGGTTTAGTTCCCCTAAACTTAAAATTTTCAAGTTTTCTTGTGGAAATGCTTCAAGATTTCAGATTTAGCATTTTAGAGTTTTCTCAATTCCTTGTTCCGATCAGGGATTAACTCGCTATTAGGTTAGGATTGTTTTAGAAGGCAAACTTGTTTGTAGAGAGAACAACGATTTTGGGCAGTTGGATTTTCCTTCAAATTCATCCATGGCGTTCTCTGAATTGTCCTTCCATTACCCTCCCTTCAACTCAGCATCTTAAATGTGGTGATTAAAAAGTTAATCCTGCAAAAACACAACTTCCTTCCCAACAAAAATCGATTCTCAGTTTGCCTTCCATGAGAATCATCATACAATTAATGAAAAGACAAATCTATCCTACTCACATAAATGAGAATCCTTCCAATTTAGTGTAAAAGGGTTTAGTTGCAACACTTGTCAAAGTTTAGGGGAGCTAATTGCTTAAATTGAATGTTTAAGGATTAATTGTTACATACACTATACTTTAGGGGTGACTTGTGCATTTTTTCCTTAATTATTTAATGCTTTAAATTTATGTAAACTTGCGAGATTAGTCAAAATTTTAAAATAATTGCAAATAAGATTAATTTTTTAAAAAATAGCAAATATAATCATTGAATATTAATAAAAATACTATATTAATGAGTATTCATGATACATAATATTGTATTCATGAGTATTTATAATACCGTATTAAAGTATATTAATGACTATGAATGCAAATATTTTAAAATTTGACTACATTTATAGTTATTATATGAAAGCAGTTCATGCACTACAAATTTCCTTAAATTTATTCGATAACAATCATGATTGAAATTAAATTTATACCAAATATTTTGTAAATAGGTTTTCAAATAAACCAATTAATAACAGAACTTAAAAGTGTATTATTTTGAAAGTTATATGAGAAAACCTTGGGAAATTGTACTATTCTTAATTATAAATGATTATTAATCTGTTTAATATCGTTTATTAGGCAGCCATACTCATTTTTCTTTTTGAGTAAATATAACCATATTCAATAATATTAATAAGGTTATTTTAAAAAAAAAAAATGTACTTATAATTATTTTGTAAATGTGACTAGTGAGGCAAATTTCCCAAAACCTGACTGGGTCTTAGGTTTTAACTTTTAACCATCCCAAACCACGACCCTTTTTTTTTCTTTTTTAAAAACATGTTTTTGAAAATTATATTTGTTGGGTAACAATTGAGGGTGCGTTTAGGGCACCAATTATGTAATTGTACACGAAGGGTTATGATAAACGGAGGATTATGATAAAAGGTGGGTTATAATAAACAGTGTTTGAGGTGCACGTTATTATATGAGGGGTATGATAAATGGTGTTTGGGGCAGGTTATTGTAAGAAAAGTTATGAAATTTTTTTTACAATTTTTTTAGTTAATTAAATTTAAATTAAAAAAGTTAACAAATAATTAATAATTTT
>JBBMKA010084163.1:0-14007 GCA_037833695.1 Sechiopsis laciniata | reverse complement strand
TATATAAATTATCAAATACTTAAATCTGTTTCTCAATTCCTTCTATATTCTATCTATTATTTCTTTGACCAAAGACGTAAAGTTCAAATACTCATTTTATTGATTAACTTAAAGAGAAATATAAATGCAAAATTAAAAGTTTAAAATTTTATTAAAAAAAATAAGAATCTATTTTAATCTTTAAACTATTCCAAGCTCTTGATGTGGCAAGTTGACGCAATTGTTTTATATTGACATGAATTTTTTCGTTATCTTAGAGTTTTTTTTTTATTTTTTAAGGAATTGTTACCTTAGAGTTGGTAAATAACATTGTACATATAAAAACATATCATGCTACATTCAAATTAGAAAACGTCAAAAACGTACCATTCTCGTTAACGTCTTTCGTATACATATCATATGGAGGGTAGGGGGAAAAGTTAGGGTAAAATGTTAAATCTTCTATAGGAGGGTATTTACAAGTACATATAAAAAAAGAGAGAAAAAGATAGGGCCTAAGGAAGGAGTTTGTCTTCTTTTTTTATTTCAATTTGAGGACCCTACCATGTGCCATTGCTAGCTACTTTGAACAATATTGTTGAAAGATCCCTATTTCCCTATGTCTTTTCCACAAGCTTAAAGAGAAGGCATTTCTCTCCCTAGCTAGTGTAAAAGAAAAAAAAAATAAATAATAGCCTTCTATAGTCCCAACAAAACAATGACATCTCTTCATCTTTCATGATTGCTTTTCAAGGCCATCTTATAGAGAGAGAATTGTTCAAAGATCCTTATTTCTATTATCTCTCCCTAAGAAAGATATGCTAAAAAGAAATTTACCATTAACTTATTTTTATTTTAATCTCTCATAATTTAGTCTTTTATGCTTTCAATAAGGCTAAGTCAGTCTTCACCATTAGTTTATTGACTGTTTTCTAAATAATTCCAATCTCCCCATAAATTTTCCTTCTAAGAATTTCAAAAACACAGTCATATTGTGCTTGTTTTTCTTGGAAATGTGGTGGAGATATAGAAAATTCTTACGTTCTTGTTTTAATTTTAGTAACTTTATAAAAATATTTCATTCCTAACAAAATATTTTCAATAAATTTCTCTGAATTATTTTCAATCAATTTAACTTGATTAAAGTTGTCAATTTCACTTTATTGAAACTTTCAATTTCATCTGATTAAAGTCATTAGTTTGGTGGATTTGGTTGAAACCATGAAATTTCTTTCTTTTATATATATATATCAACGCTGAGTTGAACTATCTTTAAGCATTATAAGATTTAGATTTGAACGTTTAAAATGAGGTAAAATAGGATAAGTTCTTTTAAGTGTACTAGACCAAAATAATATTACAAAAATGTGGAATTTCGACAAATAATTCAATCAATTTCCCCTTCCATTATTGCCTTCCAGACCATAAGATGAGAGAGAAAATAAACCTAAAAATAAAAATACGATGATAAGAATTACAAATCTACTCAGATCTCCACATTGGAATGATATGCTCACTTTAGGCATAAATTCTCATGACTTTGTTTTTGAAATCTTCCAAAAGACCTCATACAAATGGAAATGTTTGTACTTTCTTATAAACTCATGATCAATCATTTATTTAACTAATGTGGAATTGTCACTTTGTTTATATTTTCAACAATCATCCCCTCAAATAAAGTATTGCATATGAGTCTCCCTTATTGATAGTCATTTTCAAAATACATTTGAACACATCTTAACTTAAACCACGAATCCTTCCGAATTACATTTGAGCCAGTCGGAAAGCTCGACCACGGGATCCACTCGAATTATGTTAGAGCACACAAGCACTCCTCACTCGAGCACTTGATTTAGAAGTTACAATCACTCCTTACTTAAGCATTTGGTTTAGAAGTACTTCCATTGGAGCATACAATAGGTAGCTCAGTCTTAGATTTTTATCATGACTAGCTCACATATTCTTTATTTCATACTCGAGGTTTCTTTTTTGGCTAAAGCACGAACTTAATAAGGATAACAAACTTACTAGATCTCCACTTTAGCATGATATTGTCTACTTTTGACATAAGTCTTCATAACTTTATTTTTTAGATATTAAAATGTCTCATACCAATAAAGAGGTTTATCCTTTCTTAAAAACTCATGATCTACCATTTATTTAACCGATGTAGAATTGTCACTTTATTTGTATTCCAATACATGAACTTAGGAAAAATTCTGTGAATATACTAGCTTTGCATGAACTATCAGAGCTATCATTTGGATTACCTGTATATGTGGTACTGTATATGTGGTACAACTTAGTCTTGGAGGGTGGCTTAATAATTTTTTAATTTTTTTTTTTTACTCAACTAACTCCATCATCCATATTCATTGTTCATGAATATTTTGTAAAAAAGAAATCAACTAATTAGTTAAGAAAAAAATATAACCCTGGTAAAAGATCAAATGTCTAAATCAACCCTAAATTTAGTTGTGTATAGAATCAACTATTTAGTCAAAAGATAATTGCAAATTTATTTGCATGGTTGGTATATTATTATCATCTCTTAAATTATAAATTAAATCCAAAACTTTACCTTCTCAATTAATTCAATTTTAATCAAAACTTTGGTGGGTTGATAATATTCTAGGTGGGCCATGTTGTTGTTGGCTAGAATCATGGTGTGTGACCAAAAGCAAAGCAATTTTTTTTTTAATGAACTCCAACTGTTAAATAACTAATCATTAGGGACATTAAGTAGTTCCAATTGTCACCTACTAAAAGTTCCCCACTATTAATTAGTTTAAACCAAAACTATACTTTATTTAATTAATTAATCGAATAAATCAATGACTTTTAAACAAAGTTTAAATGCCCAAAGCTTCCTTTGTTAATTAGTCATTTATCTTACATATTAACATCATTTCTATCTATGATACATGTCCCACAAATTAGCTTACTTGTGGACATGAGAAGAAATAGATATAATTATTTTTTTAAAAATATGTGTAGCAAACATGCCATTAGTAAATTATAAAAAATCATGACTGAATTTCAATAATGTATATTAAAAATTTTATAAAAGGCTTGGAAAATCCATAATATATAAAATATATGAAGTACAATGAGTTATGTGTATAATGTAGGTCTGCCACTTAAACATAGTTATTGGATGGGATATAATGCATTGTATTTTAGATGAAGCATGTTTTGTTCTCGTCTCTCCAAATTCTCAGATTTGTGTAAGAGAAAGTAATTGCTTAATTTTAAAATATATATTTTTGCCTAACCCAACATCACACTTTATTATGTATAATATTTGCAAAAATTAACTTCGTATCATAAAAGGAAAATTGGAATCTCGCAAATTTTATTAATTTCCAAGAAATTAATTAAATTATAGGGGATTTTTGTTTTTTTTGAATTCAACAGATAGAAACACTCATTCAAACCGGTAACTTTTTTTTATTATTAGCTTGGATATGATATCATTAAAACTTTATTTTTATTGGTAATAGGAGATTTTTCATGAGTGACAAAAATATGAAAAAAATTATATCGATGTCAAAAAAAAAAAATTAAAATTAAATACAGCAAAAAAGATTTAATGACGATAAATCGATAGTTACAAAATTGATAAGTTTTAATCAAGTAAAACTGATAGACTTCAATGAAGTAAAACTCAAAACTCATAAATTTCAACTTCCATATTTTGTTTTGTTTGAAACAGTTTTTAAAAGAAGTGGCTATAATTAAATAGAGATGTTAGAATTTTCTACTCAAACAAATTTTCTAAATAATAAACACTCTCAATTGATAAATTTGATTTATCTAGTGTTCAATATTTTTAATAGGCCTTTTAAAAATATATATTTTTTAATAGGTTAGTTTACTTATATATATTTTGTTTATATTTAAAATTAGATTTACTTTTAAAGTTTCTCCATTTTGATTTTCAAAATGTTAAACTATCAATCTATTTCAGTAAGAAAAAAAAATCTCATTATTTCCGATCAATTTTTAGTAATGAATATTTAATTTAAATGTATGTATTAATATCTTTCCATGGATATATATCGAGCTTGTTTAGGTTGGTCGAGGTGAATGATATGTGTGACCAAAATAATATTGGATGAAAAAAAAATACTAAAATTAAAATTTGTTAGAAAACGAAAAGGTGCAAAATCAATTTAGGATTTTCATCCAATTTTAGTCTCTTAAGTTTTAGAATTGCTCTATTTTAGTCATGAACTTTCAAATTTTCAATTTTAATTCTTGTACTTTCAAAAAAAATTCGATCGATAGACTTGAAGTTAATATTAATCAAATTTGGTTCAATAATATTAAGAATTATAATAAAAGAAAAGAATTTAAACATATTTTTAAAATTTACACAGAAAATGGCCTTTTCAACTTAAAAAACAAATTTTCCCCTTAAGAACCAATTTTAAGTTTTTTTTTTTTTTTTTAGGGAATGAAATAGCAGGGACCTCAAAATTCATAGATCAAAATTGGACTTTTGAAATTTTAGAGATTAAAATGGAATAAATTTCATAATTTAGAGACCAAAATGAATTTTTGAAAGTTTATAGACCAAAATAAAACAAAATAGCTCCAAATGTAATCTTTGTGGGTGAATTACAACCCTAATAAACATATTTTGTGTGCAAACAAGCTTTTTTCATCAACATAAAAAAAAAAAAAAAATTGTTACTAACCATTTTGAAATATACGTGGGAGTAACTTTACAAGTATCAAAATTACTTATTACTTTTTGCTTGTAACATTTTATTTTCGTTTTTTTTTAAAGAAAATAATCTTCAAATTTCCCGAACAAGGACAACACACTAATCCGTCTTCACAAGTCGGTGTGTGATCACTCAAATGGAAAGAACTTGAAATAAAGTCAAACCTTCTAAAAAATTGGACTTCCATGCCACGCTGTTATCGATATAGAGTATCGAGACTCCAACTAGATAGGCCTAATTCCAAATATCACCTTAACTCAGGGGTTTTTCATAGTTTTTTGAGTAGTCATTAGTCTATCTTACTGGCTAAAGAATAGAACCCCTCCAAATAAAGTAAAAAAAAGATTGATATCTAAAGGGAGGCAACCCCTCTCCTGCCACTAAAGAACCAAATCCCAAGAAATATTCACCTTTTATCGACAAATTCATAACAAGATTGCAGCATACATACGAGCAAACAAATACACAAAAAAGAGAAACATAAACCTATAAAGCTGAATAAAATCTATACTAGAAGAAAGCGTAACTAATATTACTACCATTCAAGACTAATGAGAGGCACCTTTTAAACTTTTCAAAAACACAGATCTATCATGGCAAACACCTTCATTTAAAAAACACACACACAGACAAAATCTTCTATGACGAGCAATCTATCATAACGATCATCTTTAATGTCGAGTGAATCTTTAATGACGGGTAGCCCGTCATTAAAGGCACCCGACATTGAAGGGAGCCCATCATAAAAACTTGTCATCATCAAAGATCCGTGTTTTTTGAAGGGAGCCCTGTTAGAAATTTCTAACACAAAAACTAAATGTGATTATGAAAATCACCTGTAGCGAAAACGTAATTAATAAATTAGCTTACCTCCTGCCATTGTTTTTGGTAACCGAAAATGAAGTCAATGTATACCTCAAACTGCAACACGAGCACAGCAACGAACTCATTGGCCGCAGAGTTCTTAGTTCTTCTACACTCTCACTCTTCCTAACCCAAATGGTGTAGATTTTTTTGAAGAGAAGTGTAGGCATAGGGACCAAAACTTGGGGAAGAAAAGACAGAAGGATATCTGTAAACACTCTCTGTATTTTGTTATATGTAGGTTCAGCCAATTATCTCTACCATTAAGAGATAAATTTAACTGATTAAATAAGATGGGTGGTTGTTACAGAGAGAGTGGGAAGTTAACGCATTTCATGGGCCACTAAATATGGAAAAAGAATTATCAATTAATAGTAAAAATAGATGAATTAAATATGTTTGCCTATCGTTGTAGTTCTACCCATCACCAAAGGCTTAAAACTTTTTATAATTTCGCATTTTCTTCATGTATCTTATTTTTGAAGTTTCCATTTTTGTGTTTTCTTCATTTCTGAGTTTGAATTCAGCGTGTCCTCCCTCAAGTTAGCCGTGATTTTTCGTCAAAAACTTCAAGTTATCCATGATTCAACGTCAGAAATGTCAAGTTAGTCATGATTTCCCTCGGAAATGTGAGTTGTATGCCCAACCTTTGTTTTTCGTCATTGTTTTGAGGTTGATTTATGCTTTATTATATTTTTGTCAAAGCTTTCAGTTTTTTCTTTGTTCCACTTATTTTTTCATTTAATTGTTAGCGTTTCTTTGTTTTCGCGATGTTTGTTCATATTTTTAGGGATCATAGTAAAATGCATGATTTATGCTCTCGGGTTTGTGGCTTGGACTTTGAGTTGCACGCTTTGCTTTCGGGTCTGTAGGATTAAATGTTAGTTTCATTGATGAACTGTTATACTTTCATGTTTTTAAACCCTAAGTCATAGATTATCCTAATAGGTGTTCAATTCAATTCATAATGAACTAATAAATTTCCTACGATTTTTATTGATGAACTGGTTATACTTTCATGCTATCTGGTCATTAACTTACTTTGATAATATTTTTTCTCTTGCAGTTTATCATGTAATATCGTCTAACTCTGATAGTGAGTTAGAAGATGAAGAATGTGGAGATAACCAATTTTCTAATCGAAACCATGTTCCACAAGGCATCACGACTATGTGTGAGTTGGAACAAGTTAGGACTGCTAGTGAACTTCGAGAGATTGAATACAATTCAGGTTGTCAACAATTGGGGGTGGTGGGCATTAAACTCCAAAATTATTTTGGGGTGTGTGTTATGATACTAATACCTTTACACTACAAAACATGGAAAAGTGTTCTTCAATATATTAAAGAGAAAATCTGGGATTGCTTACAAGTAATGTATATATTTTCTAGAGTTTCCTCAACTTTTGTAGTAACTAATTAATAACTAAACTTACTTCTTTTTTATATGCAATTGTCAATTGTGTTGGATCCTAGTCCATACATAGAATCATTTTGTCGGTATCTAAAAAATTCAGGACATTAGATACAACTTGAATGCAAAGTTCATTCAACCATATAAGAACGATCTTGAGAAATTGGCGACTCCTCCTTCAGATTACTCTCACGTATCACAAGAATAGTGGGAGAATTTCGTACAGTATAGATTTTCTTATGAGTATAAGGTATAATTATCTAGATGCTTATTATTTTTATTTTATTTTTTAATTTAGTGTGTTTCAAGACTTAACTAATTTCCTCATTTATGTTACAAAAGAAAAAAAAAACAACGAGCAAAAAGAAAGGATAGAAAGAAAAAAAACAATCATCTAGCTTGAAAGGGATATGTGAAGTTAGTCGTAGAACTAGTAAGTAACCACCATTTATTTCTCATTATATATTTTACTACATATTCTAACTAATGTGTGTTGTTGATGTTAATCGTAGAAATTGGATAACACTATCGAATTTCTCATATCGTGCAAGTCTATGGAAAGAAGCACGAAAGGGGGGGGGGGGGAAAGCAATATGTCGACCCATACACAATAGGCAATCCTTCAATCGAATCGTAAGTATTTCTTATTTTGTTTCTTTTTTAATTTGAAATCTATATATCATATATTTTTTGTGACAATAGGAGTTGATTGAGGCAAATAAGGGACAAGATATTTTGATTGAAGCATTGGACACGCCGGAACATAGAGGATGTGTTTAGAGGTTATGTAAGTCTAAAGGTAATTCTAATTAAGTTTTGAAGTCCCCCTAAGCGTCTTCTATTTATTTATGAGTTTATTGTTGTTTAAGGCTCTAAAACTTATGAATATATGTTAAAAATTAGAGCCTTGAAACCATTGGATTTTAAAAAGAACTAAAAGAAGGCCAACTAGTAAACATAGAGTCATTTAATGAGTTGCTTAAAGAGTCTATCGACCATTATACAATTAACAGCCTCTTTGAGCCCTATTCTTCCCCAAGAAAGAAATAGTTTTTACCCCTAGGCAGTTGCTCAAGAACTTCCCTGAATCTCGCCCTTCAAATGCGATTTTCATCTTCATCTTGGCTGATCTGTCCTTCGAGTTTTTCCACCCAAATTCTAACACCTCATCCTTCTCACCTTTCTCTTTGTTCAATTTTTTTTTCGGTTGGGTGGTGCTCGTTTCGAGGTGAAACAACAGGTAAGATTAGGGTTTAGTGAGTGGGTTGTTCTTTTGATTTTTCTTTCTTTTGAACTCTTTTTTCCTCCTCTAAATTTTTTAACAAGCAGGATGCTCTTTTGAGGTTTTATGTTCGGTTTTCTGCTTTGGTTGTTACTAGGTGGATTGGTACAATTAATTCAAGTTCGAAAGCTTAGGAGCTTGTGAATTCTTCTTCAAACTTCAAATCTGGTTGAAGGATTTGAAGGGAATCAAAATAAAAGTTATGTTCTTGATGTCAGGCGAGAGTGAGCTACTTAAGCTCTCGATTTTTGCTGGTATTTTTGAAAGACCTTAGTCCTTTAGAAGCCATCTTGTCTTGGTATAATCTTTAAGTTTAGATTCTCGTATTAACTTATGAAGAACCTTAGCTCAAAGTAATAAGGTGATGACTAGAATTTCTTCAGGCTTGTAAGAATGTTAAGTGATCTTTGCTTAAAGCAAGGGAGTTCTTTGGTAGGTTTCGAGCCTTCTAGTGTTTATATTTTGGTTGTAGTTTCCAAGATTGTTGATGTTAGGGTTAATTGATCTCGAAATAGCTCAGGTTTTGCCTTCTAAATAGACTCTTGGTCAATGTAGGATTGGAGATTTGAGGGGTTTGTAAGGTATCGAGTTCAAAAATCAACTACCCTTGTTATTTGATGGGTGTGGAAGTTTCCATCAAGGTTGAGTTTAGTTGTAATGGCTCGACTAGGCAATGTCAATGATAGTTCTAGTTCTTTGTTGGTTGATTTGGAATCTTTGTTTGATGGTTGTTTGTTGTTTATGAGTCGAAGACATAACCCTCGAACCACCCTTGGACTCAAGCTCATTTTTTGTTTAGGTATAACCAAGTTTAAAGGACTTTTCTCGAATTTATTGTATCGCTTGCATGTGGAATTGCTTGATGAAAATTGTATGTCGAATAGGTTCTAGAGCTTGACGTATGCACTTATCTGGATTGTATCTACTGATAATTGATTGTACAGGCTTTATACATGAATATTGAGTATGTTTTTTAGATGCTATTGAAATGTCTAAATGCTCGTTTATGTGGATGTGTTAATGTATTCTTGCTTGAACATTGTTTTTATTGTTGTTAGCTTGAGTAATTGAACTATAAGCTGGCTTGTGTATCTGTTTAGGCACGTGTAAGTTGTTTGGAGTCGACTGCAAGATTATGTTTATTTGCTTAGTTTAGATCTGAATATGTGTTATTTTCTAACGATTACTCACTAAAAGCATGTATGAATGACTTGTATGGATGTTGGAATCACTATTAATCTGTTGTTATGATGAACTGTTCGGGAATAGGCCAAGCATGTAGAATTGTTATGAAATTCTGGTTCAGGTTCTCTTTTATATCTTGAATGTTGGTTATACTAAAAGAGGTTGCGTAGGATTATACGTGTTTACGGGAAATTGTGTTTCCATGTTCATGTGCCTTGGTTTTAGGGAAAGCATGTAGTTTGGAATGACTAGACATGTCTTGCTCCATCTTGAGATGTTTGCATTAGATTATAGGATCTGTTTGCATGCATGATGCATTGTTGAGAGTATTGAGTCATACTCTTTTGCTTTTACAATGAGCATGTAGGCCAGATTTCCTAGAGATGGCATCGGGATGTAAGGCAAGACGTGGCTGACATTCTTTTACGGATAGGGTTATTATTATCATAGGCTTTGAACATTATTAGGGCAATGATCGCTACATCGACCCGAAGTGTGGTGAGACTAACCATTGGATCGATAGTCTACACTTAAGAACTTGCGCATCGACTAAGAACCTAGTCGTCCATATGTGTAATCTAGACGAGTTGGCTTAGGATGCATAGAGTGCGATAGTGAAATCTAGCAGCAAGTGGTTGTTTCTTACTGCTTGGCACCATGCATGCGATGTGATGTGTTCAAGTTAGCCTCACCGTGCCAGAGCAACTTAAGATAGCATGGACGATTTAGTGGTTATATCCTTACATCTAAGCACTCTGCTTTACTTAGGAGAGTCCGGGTAATTCCTTTTTGGGTCTTTAGGCATTGGCAGGTGAGACTCCTCTATGAGTACTATCAAATGCCAGGCGACGCGAGTGCCTAGGAGTTGGGTTGTGTTCCGTTTCGTTTGTGCATGATATTTAGAGACTTATTGATTATTTGTGGTTTTATTTCTATATGTTGTGTGCACCTCGTACGAGGATTCTTATTGAGTTTTCATTAAAACTCACAATTCGTTTTATGTTGGTTGTAAATTCAAACCACAGTTGTAGGTGAGCACCAGGATGGATGATCGAGCCAGCTAAAGATAGACTTAGTGAGAGTTTCCATTGTGTCATAGTCTTAAATGTTTATTTATAGTTTGAGTTGTGTTGCATATTATTCAGCATGAACTAGTTTGTAATAACTCGTTATTTGAACTGTTTTACTTTTAAAACCGAGATTTTGTTGGGATTTATTTTAAGTGCCTAGTTAGAATCATTTGTTTTGATTGAATGTGTTGGATACTATTGGTTTTTCAGGTATGAGTCGCCCATGGTTTAAGGGGGAAATCTATCAAAATTTATACGTATTTCTCATGCATGCTAGTAACATTTAGGTATAACCTTACAGTTATGGATCAGGTTGTTACATATTTTATATATAAATACACTTTTGGATTCATCAATAAAATCTCTTTTTTTGAAAAAAATTCAGACAATAATTAGAGTAAGGGATTCAAATCTGCAACTTCATGGTTACTTGATTTACAAGATGCCATTGGAAGAACTCATTTTACCCACGTTAGAGTTGTAAAATATTTTAATACAAACATTTGTTGATTTGGGTTAGTTTTTTCAGTCAACTGGATAACCTTTAAAATAATATATCAAATCCAAGTATCCAACTCAACATTTGGTGGTTGGTATTATCTGAATACAATTCTTGTATTGTTTATAATATATTCGTGTGTCATTTGAAATTGACAACACATAGATGATGTATTTTAGGGGAATGAAATGTCAATATTAAATTATTTTAAAGTAAATTGATGGCTTTGGAATTTTCCTCTCATTTTTATAACTTTTTATAGCTCCCTGACCTTTTTTTTTGTTAACTTCATACCCTTTTTTTATTAATAGGATGAAAAGAAATCAATGCACATAATTACTATATAATAAAAATAATAAATAAAATTATTATTATTATCAGGTATATTGTGAATATATTATTTAAGAGGTTTAAAATAACATCTTTATAACTCTACCATCATTAGGGTTGGAAGATTCAAATTCACGATCTTTTAGTCATGTACACATTTATGTCAATTGAATTATTATTTTTGTTGAAAAATGAACAACATTTGAAATGGAGTAATTTAAATTCATAATCAATTAATTATCAATTTATACATTACGTTAGTTGAGTTAAGCATTATAATCTTTTTTAATTCTTAACAATAATTACTTTATGTTTCTTTTATACAAAAGAACAAACCTTAATAAAAATGCATTAGTAACCTTTAAATTAAATAGATAATTAATTAAATTAAAAATATTAAAAGTTCAAAGATAATTTGAAAAATAGATGATAAAGGTCAAACTCACTAACGATATATTTTTTTATTAAAATGCTAAGACTTCTGATAAAACCATATCTAAATAATTTAACAAAATGTAGTCACGTATTTTCAAGAAATGTAGTTGTATTCTTAAAAGCCCTATGACTTGTTTGGAAGCATATTTAAAACATAATAAATATATATAATTTTATTTTCAAAAGTATTTTTGAAAAGAATCATCATCAAGTCACTTGTAAAAAAAAATAATATTGTTATACAAAATCATAATTTACAAATGTATGATCCTACAGTTTTTTTTTTTTTTTTGAAATAGATTCTACAGTTCTAAAAGATAAAACATCTGTAAAAAAAAGTAAATAAATAACTAAAAGCTCAATTAATACGAGTGTTTGCTTATAATCAAAATATCGTTAATTCGTTTTTTTTTTTTTTTTTTGAAGTAATAAATTCAAATTGTTGTTTGAACTTAAAAAAAAAAAAAAAAAAATTTAAGGAAAAAAAAACTTCTCAAGAGCATAATAGTTTTCAATAAAAAAAAAAAAAATAAAATAATATATAATAAAATAAACTTCTTTTCTCTCTCACTTTTCTTTTCTTTTTTTTTTTTTTGGGAAAGAAACTAATCTCAATGAGAGAAGTCGTGGATAAGCCGAACTTCTCTTTGTTCTTATTTAAGGTTGTTTATGTTAATTCTTATGTTTGACAAATTCAAACTAACGGTGCTTGTTTTTTTAAAAACATTTATTGCAAGCTTATTGATTTCCTTATTAATTTTCATTAATCAATGGCAAATGACTTAATTAAATATTTGACCTAAAATAAAATCCATTATTTTAATTCCTTAAATGTTGTGTTTTACTAAAAATGAAATGTTAAAAGGTTTTCTTTAAATATTTTCTTATTTAAATGTGTTTTGAATTTAAGGTTTTCAAAACCTCAAATCACACTAAGGAGCTCATTCCTCTCTCTTCCTTCAAATGTTGCGCGTCGAACACCCATCTAACACGTTGTCTTAGTGAGACCTATCTACTGATAACCACAACCTCTATCTCACTTGTTCATCGAAATATTCCCACTTAAAGCCGACATTCATCATCGCTACACATTTCTTAGATCGGAAACTATAAGGACCCGACCCAAAAATGATCCTAAACCTGGTCCTTACTCAGGATGCATGGAAGTAAAAACAAATTTAAGATAAAAACATACAAATCAAGTACTTGCATAACTCAAAACATTTCATGTAAACTAGTAAGTTCCTGGCCAGTATTTAAAACAACAATCTCAAATAGTTCTAAAACACATTGTACAAGAGCTTCTTATGGACTCCATGTCCAACTACATGCTGAAAAGATAAACAAACAAAATGAAAAGTAGAGTGCCGGCGGCTCCCATGATCATGCAGCTCCTCCTCTAGCCCTCCTGGTGCTGTCCCAAGTTACCTGGTGGAAAAACCACAAAAAATAAGGGTGAGTACAAAGGCACTCAGTAAGAATCCCTAACCGGGGTATAGTACAAAACAACGCATCATCTAGCAATCATGTATACAAGCAAACGGTTACCAACACAGAACCCTGGAACCAAAAGTCCAATAACTCCTGAGTCATTGGAAGTCTCTAACTCCCGGTCAAGTGGCCAGCTCAAAAACTGACCCTAAACAGATATCCTCGAGGGTCTCTACCCTCGGCCTAAGTGACCGCTCAACAGCTGGTCCTGTCCATCTTTCCAAACTGGTCCTGGGACACCTAGGAGAGTACCCGGTGTCTGGCTCTAGACTCGAAAAGGAAGTGGTGTACTCATGAACATTAGCCCGAGGGAGCTCTCCTCCCGGCGACTAACGCGTGTGCGCGCACACCGCATGCTGCTGCAAACTGCATAAATGTGGGGGCCTAAGGACATACTACGCCAGTCTAGGTACGCATGCCTAAAGACTGGGAAGCGGTGTCACTGATCTACAGTAGCGCGAGACCCTCGGCGCTCGAGAACTATAGCAGCCTGAATACCACCGACGCCTGAAGCTAAGAACCGGCCAAGGCAGGCTTACACCTTGGGCAGGGTTCCTCTCTAGCAGGCTACAGACTAGGCTTATGCTGGTGTGGTAGCTACTCCACACCCGGTTGTCGGGGGTAAGGAATCTGTCTTCACAGCGCGACCGGTGGGGACACGTACGTTGGTCCACTCTCAGCCTCTAGATGATGACAACCGAACAGTTCTATCTAAGATTACCCATT
>JBBMKA010084152.1:0-14007 GCA_037833695.1 Sechiopsis laciniata | reverse complement strand
AAATTTTGATTCCGGATTTGAAAATAAAAATAAATAAATGGTGGAGAAAAAAAATAAAAGAAAAGAAATATTCTTAACCGGTGCATCAAATTAATCTGGTTTAAGCGGTTCGGTTCAGATAGTGCGGTGAACCATAAATAGTTTAGGTTTCTTTGTGTGATTTTGATTTTGAGTCCTATATTTTTGGGATGTGACACTATTAAATCTTACAAAAATTAATTGTGCCATATCTCTAAAATGTAGAACTCCTTACACATTCATGTGAAGGAGAGTTTTACTCTTTTGCATAATCATCCAAAACAATTTCTTAATTTAACTTTGTTTTTTTGGTTCAAACATTTATTTATACTGGTAAATGATGTCTTATTCACCTATCTATTAATCTATACTTAAATTAACATATAATATTACAACTACTTTTGTACGTTGTTATTTATTATTATTTTTTTCAACTGGGACCTATACTCATTATTATCTAAAAAAAGAGGAAGTATTAATACTTCATAAAAAGAACAGTCGTAATGACATAAAATAACGAAAATTTGTAATAGGTACCAATTTTTAATGTTTCTATTTAATTTTAACAATCTTTAAAAAATATTTCCTATATAACATCGTTCATTATGTTTAATGAATTTTACTTGATTAATATCAATCAATAACTTCAATTATTTTCACTTAATTGCTTTTAATAAATTTTACATAATTAAATGATCAATGTAAATGGAATGTCGGTTTTTCTGGTTTCCCTATATTAGAATTAAATTTTATTAAATTTATTATTTTTATATAATTTTGAAAAATTTCTTTTTCATTTTCTTTTTCTTATTATTATTCATAAAAAACCTGCTAAAATATTATTGTTATGAAATAATCTTAAATATTGAATTTTAAAATAGCTCTTATTTAGTCCTTTCCGTTCTGATATTTGCTCATAGCTTTTAAATACCAATAGTGAGATATTTACTTTTGGAACCAATAGTGAGATATTTGCTCATAGTTTTTTTTAAAAACCAAAAGTGAGATATAAAAATGTAATTATTGATGATAGTTGCTGTCATACCTTAATATTAAAATAATAGGTGTCATCTCGCCACGTTATTATTGTTATTGAAAAAGTTATTTTTTAAAAAATAAATATTTCATTTGTTATTTAGTTTCAATTTGATGGTTGGTCTGTATATTTTTTTTAAATTTATTTTCCTAAAAAATTAAATACAGTTGAAAATTAAAATAATCACTTTCTAATATATTAAAACTTAAAATAGTTTAATCATTATTTTAGTCGAATGTAACTAACCATTTTTTTTAAATGTTAGAAACTAATAATGAAAGTGATTTTAAAATATAGGAGATCAAATTGAAAGTGATTGTATTCGGTGTAAATTAGAATATGGAATTATCTTAATGTAATTGAGTTTAAGAAATTGTTCAAAACTAAATATCAACATTTTTGTTCATACTCGAATTAAAACTGTTTTGTCTGGTTTTTCTAGATAAAAAATATATTTTTTCTTTATGAATTTTGATGACAAATCAAGATTATGTTGTCTGTGAAATACATTAAAATATGAATATATATTTTTAGTCAAATGTTTTAAAATAATATTATAATTTTGCATATTAGATGAAGAATGAAAAATTCAATGTATTATTTAAACAAAATTAAGTACAAATCTAAGAATATCATTTTTATTTTGGTTTTTGTTGAAAATTTTGGATGATCACTCAATCAACGTTTTATTTGTTTTGACTTTATTTGTTCATTGACTACGTAATATATTAAAATATCGTCAACCAAAATAATAGTTTTTTTTTGAAATAGAGTACCCATGTCCGTCCTTAGGACCAGCACCGGAGACATTCGAACCTACGACATTGAGGGGAGTATACTCTCAAAATCCAATTCTTCAACTATTGCGCCACCCTTTGGAGACAACTAAAATAATAGTTTAGGGGCACAAAGTGTGTTTTTATAACCAGATTATGAATTTCTTTTTTATTGAATTAAAATAAAGACAAATGTTGTTGTGATACCAATGATCAAATATGGCAAGCCTAGACGTAGGCAATATTAATTTTCACAACATAATTAATTATTATTTTTAATTCAACAATGCAGCAGAACCAAATTTAAATTATATATTTAATTTTTTGACAGTAAAGAATCTTTTACGTTGAGTTTGTCGGTTTTCTCCCCAATTTATATTAAAAAAAAAAGATTTACGTAATTTATTGTTTGTTGTTTTAATTGTAGGCGTTGATCGACGAATCTGAGCACAAAACAAAGTTGAAAGGGCTTGTAATGGCTGCAACCAGGTTACTTCTCTATACGCATCATTTAAATCAATCATGATGCATGCTAAAAGGCATTTTTTAAAATCATGCCTTTAAATTAAAAATCCATAAAAAATGTTGGTGACTTGTTGGTTTCATTATTTGTTGGTATTTCAGTTTAACATTATGATTACAAATTTGATTTTAAAAATTTGTTTCAATACCCTTTATATAAGATTGATAAAAAAATTCAGATGTCTAACCTATTGATGGAAAAAAAACATGTTAATTTAATTTTCTTTTCGCTTCAAGTTAACGTAATTAAGTCTAAGATTATGTTTGTTTTTTGGACACGAGGAAAAAAAAAATGCCTAAAAAATTCATTGTTTTTTTTTGTAGTAAACAACCATTCTTAACCACTTTTAACCACTCTTCAACCCCACTATCAAATCTCACATTAAATTTTATTAAACTTCACATTAAATTTATCACTCAACTACTACTAACTTCAATCTCCAAACAAGTAGTTGATTATTCTACTATTATTAACTTCAATCTTCAAACGAGTAGTTAACCACTCTAAACTACTATTAACTACTTCATTCCCTTCAATTCCACTCTTTTCTACCAAAAATAAATAAACCCTAAAAGATATCTAGTCAAGAGGATTAAATATCAAAATTTATTTATTTAAAAAAAATGGTAAAAACCAAACCAAGGTATTTAACAAATAATTAAGTTCTATTTGATAATTATTTGATTTTTTATTTTTGGTTTTTGAAATTTAAGCCTATAACTACTACTTTAGCATGTGTTTTTTCTTACTTAGATATTTACATCTTACCTAATATTTGTAGAAACCAAACAAAAATTTGGAAAAAAAAAAAGTAGTTTCAAAAGCTTGTTTTTGTTTTTAAAAATTGGTTAGCATTCACATACTTTTTTAAGGAAAGATGGATACATTGTAGGAAATGTGGAACACATCGTAGGAAATTTGAGTAAGAATAGACTTAAATTTCAAAAACAAAAAACAAAAAACCAAATGGTTATCAAATGGATCCTAAATTACCCGTTTTGACGATATTTGATGTATCATAGAGGATAAGTTATTATAATGTAAATTATTATAATATAAAAAGTTATAATAATGTGTTTAGGATGCAAATAATTATAACATGAAATTATTCAAAAATAATATTTGTGATAACAAGGTTTTAGGGCTATTAAAATTAGAATAAAAAATTATGAACTAACCCACCAATCAATATAATCGGTAACCCAAAACAGATTGAGTTTTTATTATTGATTAAATTATTTTTTGTTGACCTTGTCTTACCATAATCTCTCAGATTATCATCAAGTTGCACCTTGCAATCTTTTGTTTTTGATATAAAATAAGTTATTAAAAATTTTATATTAGGATAGTTTTTTCATTTCAAGAAAAATGTGTGTTGAATCAATTATAAAATATACATGTTGTCTATTCACATAGCAATAATGAATTCATTTTTCAATTTTGCTTAATGTTTAAGCTAGCTAGTTAGCTTAATTACAATTCAAAATCAAGTAAAAAAAGAGAAATAGTAGGTTTGGAGGTGGATAGTAGTTAAAAAGATTAATTAAAAAACCTCAACAAGATTTGACTAAAATATATAAAGACCAAAACTCAAAAAGTATATATTAGATAATATGAATATTCATTTAAAAGAAAAAGATTTATTTATTTTTTTTTATTGTAGAACAATAATGAGATCTTTAAGGTTAATTTAGGAAGCAGAGGTTCGAGAAGGTGACGAGGGAGCTGAAAGTGACGAGGGTAATATCGACATTAGTGGACGAAATAAAAGCAATCGGCGGGGGCGGAATAGAGGACGACTCGAAATCCACCGACGTTATGGCGCCGGTGGCTCTCAGCCGGAGGAGTCCCGTTCTCCTCCTCATGGGCGGCGGAATGGGAGCCGGGAAAAGCACTGTTCTCAAGACCATTCTCAAAGAGTATGCAAAATATAGTTTAAAATTCCAATAATCCAATTTTAATATATGTACTTTCCTCCTTAAAATTAGATTTTTTTTGGTTAATTTTTAATAAAAAAAGTTGTTTTCTATTACTTTCTTCGAGAATTTTTCATGAATTATAAAAAAGGTAAAAATTATCATAATTTTAGATGTTTTGTTTTGTTGAGAATTCACTTCCCGTAGCAACTTTTTAATGTTGAATTTTAATTTTAATTTTTTTTTTGTATTACATTAGTAGATTTATTATTTTTTTACAAAGAAATTTCAATTTTGTCTTTTCCTCATCATGCATAGATTGAAATGATTGAAGTTGAAAATTGATGGATGCGTGGACATTTTAATAATTTTATAAGGATCATCCCATTTTTTTTTTAAAAAAATCTTATTTATTTTATTTTTTTCTGTATAATACTTGTAAGCTCCAAAAAAAAAAAAGAAAAAAAAAAGAATCAAATACCTAATCATTCTAAATTGATGAATCAATCAAACCCACAAATATAGGGATTCCATAAAATGAAATCAAGTTAACCAATAAAAAATAATCAAATGAAATTAGAAATATTTTGATATATATAAAAAATAGAATGGTTAAAATTTATTATTTAGAACAAATTTATATATATTTTTTTCGGAAAACAAAACAAATTTCAATATTCATGGATATTTTAACCTTTAAATAGATTTATTGAAATTTGTTAAGGTGAGATGGAAGGTTAGCTTAATTGGAATAAAATAATATCATGGGCTTGATAAATAATAATGTTTTTGGCAGGCCATTTTGGTTGGAAGCTGAAGCAAAAGCAGTGGTGGTGGAGGCTGATGCTTTCAAAGAAACTGATGTGGTTTATAAAGCAATTCACTCCATGGGTTGCCCTGATGACATGCTTCAAACCTCAGAGCTGGTATCACTCTTTCTAACACACCAACTTTGTTTTTCTTCTAAATATATATTGTGAGATCCTCGATTTTTTTTTTAATATATAATCATATTATTTTTAAAAATTGAGCCAATAAATATTCTTTTTATCTATGAATTCTTTTTGTTTAGCTTAATAACAATGAAAATGGGGGAATTTGAACACCTTCTTAGTCCTTAGTTCATATTTTATGCCAGTTGATCTTCATACTTTTGTTGTCTATTGAATTTCTTTCTTTGTTATCTACTTATTATTTAAGAATTTCAAAATCAAACTAAATTTGGAAACTAAAAAAAATGTTATTTCTGATAAAGTTTTTTTATGTTTAGAATTTGACTAAGACATTGTTCCCTTATCAGTAAGTATAAAACATATCATAAAGAAATTTGGTGAAAAAAAACAATGTTAATTTTTTTTGAAAGATAATTAAAAACGAGTTAAGATAAAAGATAATTGCTCCCCTTTATCCACTCCACCCTAAAACCCCTGGTCTAGTTATAGTTTATAGTTTTCGTTTCATAAAATTTTGCCGTTTATCAGGTGCACCAGTCATCAACAGATGCAGCATCGTCGCTGTTGGTGACGGCGCTAAATGAAGGGAGAGATGTGATAATGGATGGAACTCTTTCATGGGAGCCATACGTGGAGCAGACCATTCAAATGGCCCGAAACGTTCACAAACATCGGTACCGCATGGGAGTCGGCTACAAGGTTGCTGAAGATGGCACTGTCACTGAAAACTACTGGGAACAGGTGAGCCCAGATGAAGAGCACCAATACGATTTCGACGGGATCGTGCAGAAAGATCGAAAGCCTTATAGAATTGAATTGCTTGGAGTTGTTTCTGATGCTCATTTGGCTGTTATTAGAGGCATAAGGTACCAACTATAACAATAACAACTTTCCTATTTTGGATCTTAAAAGATGTTCACACAAGATTTTGGTTTTTGAAATTGTTGCTTGTTTTCGTTCAAATTTTCTACAAATATTTCATCTTCTCGAAAGTATTTAACCCTTAAATATATTTCAAAAACCAAACAACATTTTGTAGTTTCTATTTTATTTATATATTTTTTTTGTAAATATAGGTAAAAGTAAATATTAAAGTAAGGAAACCATATTAGGGAATATAGTTGCTTTAGGCTTAAATTTCAAAAACTAAAAACAAAAAATCTAAACTCCATTTCATAATAATTTTTTTTTAGTTTTTGGTTTTTGAAATTTAAATCTACAACAACTATTTCAACATATATTTTTTTTTACATGAATATCTATATCCTTACCTATTATTTTAATAACCAAACCGAAATTTGAAAACAAAAAATAAGTAGAGCTTCTAAAAACTTGTTTTAGTTTTTGAAATTTGATTAGTATTTACATACTTTCTTAAGTAGAAAATTTGAGTAAAAATAAACTAAAATTTCAAAAATCAAATGAAACGAGTCATAACCATATGAACGAAATTTGTAATTTCACCCAAATACAACTTTATATATTTTTTGAAATATTCAATTATGAATGAAATGGTTATTGGGATGAGTAAACAGGAGAGCAGTTATGGTGGGAAGGGCTGTAAGAGTGAACTCACAGTTGAAATCCCACAAAAGATTTGCAAGGGCCTTTTCCAAATACTGCAAACTTGTTGATAATGCCAGGCTCTATTCCACCAATGTCATGGGCACCCCACCTAAGGTAATCAAATCTCCTCTATCAAATTTTTGCTATGACATAAACAAAAAATAAAAGAACAAAAAGCTACGTAGATAAATTATTTTATTAAAAAGAGTACAAAATACAGAATAAGGATGAGTAATTATTTTGAGTGATTAAAATGTGTAGTAATAGGTTGTTTGGATGTAGATTTTTGTAGAATAATTACATGTAATAATTCGTTTGGATACGTATTTTTGTAGAGGAGTTCCAATCAATAACTCATTTAGATGAGTTAGAAATGAGAGATTTTGAAATAAATGATTATTTTGATTGATTAGAAATAAGCAATAAATGGTTACTGTTCGTTGGAAGTAATTTTTTAAAGAAGAGTTAATGTTCACCAGTCTTTCACAAAACAAAAAATTAAAACCCCCAACACCTAAACAAAATAAGCCCAATAACAAAGTGCATTGCATCCCAATAATAAAGTCCAATACGAAAACATAAACAAAAGTGAGATCTACTTCAAAACGCAAGGCATTTCAATGATATTTAAAGTTTAATGGGCTAGCTGTAATTGCAGTTGATTGGGTGGAGAAATGGGGACAGTCAATTACTGGTAGATCCAGAAGAAATCAAATGTGTTTCAGTGTTGAGTAGCTTGAAGGAGAATGCAGTTTCTGTATATGATCTTTACCATGATACAAGCATTTTAAATGACCCAGGTTCTTTATGGAAACAAACTGTTATGAAATCTTCAAGAGCTTCTATTCAGATGGAATTGAAGGCTTCCATTCAAAGCATTGAATCAAAGTAGCTATACTCTTTTTTGGAACATCAGCAATGGAATGTGTTTCTTTGTGCAAAATTTCCTTATGGTTTAGTGCTGGAGATGACTTTTTAAGTGTTGGGTTTCTTACTGCATTGAGTGGAAAAAACATGTTGGTTGAGTTGTGTTTGACAGGTCTTTTAATGGTGTTTTTTGATGGATCAAAAAAACCTTTTGAAAGTTTAGGCTAAGTATCTATATTTGTATTGGTAATTTTGTCTCAATCTCTGTTGTTATCTATCGACAACGAAAGCAGTAGTTCATGCATTTTATTATAAATGTGAGATCTTCTTGACTTTGAATGTATTAGGTTCAACCATTGTTAGATTAAATCTCAATTTTTTTTAATGAATATCTGTTTGGAATTTGGAATCTCCTATACAGTATAAGCTAGTGTAAAGTATTAATGAGGCTAATGTTTTTATGTAAATACATATGTTTTTAATTAGTAAAGTTAATGGGCCTCTATGTTTAGGTTAGTATCGTTTTCCTATTTAAGGATAAATAGGATTTTGCATAAGATTGAGATATAAAATATGTTATCTGTTTAAGTAATTTTATTATAGACGTTGATAAATATTTCACTAGACGAATGACCTAAGCTAGTATGATCTTAATCCTGAATAAGTTGTAAACTCCTGCTTGTGAAAGCATTCTTCGATTTGCATGGGTGAGAGCAACCAACAGCGATGTTCGAAATGACTCCCACGTTGGGGACTTTCGTAGTGAGTAGTTGGGAGTGCAATGTCACAAGATGGAATTCAGTCATTTCCTATTTTTGTGGAAGTAAAGGAGTTGTTCTTTAAAGAATCAATTTCGGGACTTGAACAAAAGGTGCTCACCTCCCATTGGTTTGATAGGACACCAGTTCGTGGTTGGACTATGAACAGATTGTTCATTAGAGGAGTCAGTGGAAGTTAAGAAAAAAAATGTAATTACAAGTGTAAAACAGACTTTTAACCTAGTTGAGAATTATGAACAACTCATGAAAGATTATATAGAAGATGACCGATTATATTTGTGGACATAAGTTGTCCTACAGTACGAAAGTGATCGCGACCTTTAGTGGAATAAGATCGTTGTCTAACTAATAGGCATTAGATTCTAGGTCGTTTAGCTTTCAATATGTAGGTCCATTGGTCCCCGGGCTAACTCAGAGTTATCGGTACTGGGATAGGTATGAAGAATTAGTTTGAGTGATTCAAACTAATTGATTAATATGTTGTACATATTAATTACAATGAATTTAGTTTAATTTATTAAACTAATTAGTTAATTAATATATTGGATATATTAATAGATTAAAATATATTTGATAAATATTAATTGAAGAAATAATTCATATATTGGATATATTAATGAATTATTATTGGATAAATATTAAAAAGAGAATTAGTTAATATATTAGATATATTAATTGGATAAATATTTATTGAGGAGTTAATTAATGTATTGGAGTTATTAATTTGAAACATTTATTGGATAAATATTTATCGAAGATTTTATTAATATATTCGATAAATATGTGATGATATGTGTAAGAAACATTTATTGGATACATATGTGATGATATGCGTACTCTACCCTAGTTGGGGTGTCTTACTGAGTACCTTCGTACTCATCCTTATTTCTGTGATTTTACATCAGGTAGCTTGGGACAACACTGGGATGGCTAGTGGAGGAGTTGACTAATCATCGTTGTCGTTTTATTTAATTATTCGATTCAGCATGCTAGTTAGGGAACATTCTTTAATCTGTTTTCATTATGTCGGTTTTTAATAATCTCGACCAGAGGCTTAACTATGTTTAAAGTTTATTTCGTTCGAGCCATTTATAGAATGAATAAAACAGTTATTTGTTTTCAATTTTTTGTTATAACTGTTTTGAATCATGCATGTTGAGTAAGAACCGAGTCTAGGACTGTTTTAGAAGTTGGGTACTTACAGTTAGTATCAAAGCGTAGAGTCATAGATTATGTAGACTGATCTACTGAGTAGGATGATTGTCCCCAAGCTCGTCAACACTCTAACAACCATCAGGTATGTCGAAAGTTAATTTAAAGGGATTGTTTTACAGTACTTGCATCTAGCTTATGTGTCATTTCTTCATTGCTTGTGGGTTGGTCCAAGCATGGATTGACTTAGGATGGCTTCAAGCATAGATCTTGAGTCATGGCCATTTTCTGAGTTATCGGGAGCTTAGCTATAGAGATAGCATATTCTAGGAAGGGTATAGAGACACCAAAGACCACTTGCAAGCTTGCTATCGATATTACAACCAGTTCAGTCAGTACCCTTGCAGTAGGAGTGCAGCATGTAGTTCACCCATCAGGTCTCAATCCGACGGTGAACCTCCCAATAACCCAGGGGAGGTGTATTTTTATTTTCAGCATGCTCCTAGAGTAGAGCTAGTTGCTGCTTTTCGAGAAATGATTTGAGTGATGTTCGTTGAGCATCGAGTAAAGATTCTAGAGTGGGTCTCGAGCATGTCTGATAGTCGAGATGCCAAATAATAGATGGATGAGTCTGGAGTTTTTTGTGGGAGTTGTTAGTATTGTGTCACCCGAGGTTGTGACCTTGTATGTTCTACTTGCAGCAGGATTTAGAGTTTTATTAGTAGCAGCACTTCGTGATGTGGTTGGGGAATGTTTGTTTGGCACCAAGCTTTGGTGCAAGCCTAGGTTCGGGCCAGGACACAGAGATTGCATGGATGATTCAGATGACCCATTTGGGAGTTCAACATATGCTTCTATGCGTTGCACCTGTCGTGCCAGTTGTTACACGTGTTCTGGTGGCACAAGTGATCTTTATTGAAGGTAGTCAAATGGCCACAAGTGAAAAGATTTGTGAGGAATGACAAAGAGTCTCATTCCCCAAGCTTACTTAAGAGTTGGGTAAAATAGAAGGCTAGATGGTGTTAAGGGTCATTCATGGAATTATTAGCACTTCCAGGTTTGCGTGCTTCCATTGTGGCCAGGTGTGCCATTTTGCTAGGCAGTGCAGTTGGATACCCTTTTTATGACTTATTAGATTCCATTAGAGGCTGGCATTACAGATGCTAGACTGGCCATCAACATAGTCAGATGATGGATGCTTTTATCTTAGAACACACTCGGTGGACATGATGGTTTGAGGTACATACATGTTGTCATCGATATGCTTTTTGTAGATGTGCTTTACGTGAAGTGAACATGTGTAGAGTTGGAATCATTGGTGTTTAGTTGGTTAGTTGTGACTCTGTTGAGAGTCAGTTGGTTGCCTCTCTGTGGAAGTGTCAGTTAGACTTCGGTCTTCAGTAAATGGTTAGTTGTTGTACTCACATGTATACCTGTGAGTAGCCCGTTCCCGTTGTGGGTAGTTATTAGAAACCACGTTTGAGTTACCTTTGTTGGGGAGACCGTGCTCAATTCTCCTGAGAAGTTAGTGCTCCGGTTCGAGGAACTTAGCTTGAGATTACAGAGGTATTGTGATCGTTGTTGGATTGCTTGTTTCTAGGCAGAAGTTGTTCGTTGGAACTTTACTTTGGATAGTAAAAATCTTTGTTGTTGTTTTGTTGGAGATCAGATGGTACTGAGCAAGGAGTTATTGACAGGAAATCGTGCATTCGTTGACTATCGTTTCTAAGAGTGTTGTTGGGATCCTTACCCTGGGTAAAGCTAAGATGTAGTTAATGCTTTGAATAGGACAACACATTCTGCAGCGTTTCTGGTCTTTCAGGCTCCATTACTTATAAAGTTGGAGCAAGCCAGCACTTGTATGAAGCTATAGAAGGTTGTTGCTTGTTTTATTCATTTGACTATTAAACCGTCCTTACGACATTATGTGTTTGAAGGTCATTCGTAGGACCCTAAGCTCATGGAGATCATTGCCAAAACTCAGTCAGACCTAGGTAGTGAGCCTCCGATTGTGCTATTGGAGCCTTGCTGTCAATTGTCAAGCTAGAGTTAATCTCGTGATAATCTTCAAGTTGGGTTGAGAGTTGTAGCATAAGTTGAAACTTGGTTGTATCTAAAGTTATTCTTTTGGAATGATGTTCAAAAGATCGCTTGGAGTTGCTTGTGGAGCAAAAGTAGCGTTGCTCATCTTGGTGTAATCCAGTTTTACAGAGTTGAAAGTTAACCCAGTCTTCGACATCTAGGTTAGGTGTGGTTCTAGTTCTGTATGGAGTGGTTTTTTCGTTAATCCTGAGGTGGTGGTTGAAGACCATCAATGAGAATTTTACTATTGTTGTTCTCAAGAGGTAGTTTGTCTTCAGAGCTCGATGGTTAGTTTATCACTTTTTCTTGAGCATGATCGTTAAGTGGTTGTTGTGTTTTCTGTCATTGTTATGTTTCTCTTTGTAAGGAGCCGCAACCCAGTTGTGCGTTGACGATAAACTCTTTGTCCTTTGAAAGAGTTGAAGTTTGTGACAATTAAGTTATTAGTGTTTGTTATTCTACCAATGGGTAGTAGATGGTTTAGTTTAAGCACAATCGGTTGTTTTGCTAAGAGTTTGTTGGACCATTTGAGGTTTTGGAAGTTCTCTTATTTCAGTCGAGGTTTGTGGTTGCGCCAAATGTGTCTGTTCCAGGACTTTTGAAAAAGGATTTCTAGTTTGTGTTGCACTTGACCTTATCGGTTCATCGTTTTGAGGATTGTATTTTGGTAGCTTGTATTGGCTTGGTCAAGTTGTTCCATGCTTGATGCGTATGGTTTTGGGTACATTAAGCTTAAGTGTAAGGGAGAAGTCCTTTTGGTTAAAAGTTGTATACAAGAGTCTTGACGTTGACACTGTGGCAAAGTTGGCTTGTTGATGTGTGACTGCTGATTTCTAGTTGCCTCGTGTGCAAGTAATTCGCACTCGTGCAAGTATACGTGGTTTGCAGTAAGTAATAAATAAATTATCGATTTCCACAGAGACTGTAATTTATCCAAGGTGATGTTTAGAATTGAATAGAAATAAACGAATGGTAGTTGATGATTGATTGGGTTGTAAGCATAAATGAGATAAAACAGTTGTAAAATAGATGATGAGAGATTAAGGCTAGGCTAGGATACTTATGGGAAGTAATAGCAATGCAATATCAAAGAAACATGCGATAAGGGGTAACTATCATACAACGCCTTACAAACTTCCACTTTCGCTTTCGTTCACATCAAGCCCAACTCTCGCTGCGACTTGATGTAATGCTATGTCGACGCTAAGTATGCAGTAGTTACGCGCTTATCTCTAAACTCCGATTTAAAGTACTAAAGACTTAATACTAACCTACTGAACATGCAAACTAGACTTAGGTTATTTCCTCTTTTGATTTACAACCTAATAGTGCATGTGGATGGCTGGTCGACACTTACTGTTGATGATTTGCTCCTAGTTAACATGCCTTACTTACGCCCTTCCTAATTCTTCTTTAACACATGCTAAAACTAACTCCTTTCCCTAGTGTTGCCCTAATGAAGTTAGTTTTTCATACAAACAAGCAATACAAATAACGACGTAGAAAATATGTTCAAATAGTATTATTGAATTGAAATGAGTTTTGACAGAGAATACAATATAAACTTGTTCTGTAGAAAAATCTCTCTCCTTATTCTATTACAAACAGGCCTTTTTTTATAACCATCATTCGAATATTCCAGAATAAACACAGTTCATTCGATGTGATCTCCTTTCTTGCACAAATCTGTCAATTTTGCATAATTTCTTTCCTTGCACGAATAGGCCAATTATGTTTGTGTGGTTAAGGGAAGAATCTTGTGATTTCCACAATTTTTCTCTTGATCGGACTAAATTTGACCCACTTTTATGTGCTTATTTCTTGCTAGTTTGGATGTTTTCATGTTTAATAAATTCATATTTTTCATAAAATATATCAATAGGGTGTCTAAAGAAACTACATCAAAATACAGTTCCAACGCAACAAACTGGAGGTCAATCGGACACCTTAGCAAAAAGATATTGTAAAAATAAAATATTGTGCAGCTGCCTAATATTAGCCGCAAGTCGCACATGAAGTATGCTAAAACGGTAGTTTTCTTATCTTTAGGTTATTGGGAGCTAGAGAGCTTGGATTGGAGCGTCGTCTTTTGCTACTTTATAGTCTCTTCCTCTAGTTTTCTCTCATTTCATTAGATTTTGGTATTTAGGCTTCATTGTTTTGAAGATTGGCTAGACTCTTGAAGCCGTTTCCAGTTGTAAACACGATACAATGTTATTTTTGTGATAGTTTTATATTTTTCCAGAATTTTCCAGCATGTTGTATCTTTAGATTCTTGTTCATATTCATATCATATGTTCTTTTGTTGATAGATTGACAACCTATTACTTTCAATTGAA
>JBBMKA010084141.1:0-14008 GCA_037833695.1 Sechiopsis laciniata | reverse complement strand
AATCGTAGTAGTTACATCCTTGGGTAAAAATTTTCGAACGCCGATAGGGATAAGCCGTTGGAGCAAAATGTGACAATCATGTGTTTTCAAACCAAAATTTTTTCCTTCTTTAACACTGACACACCGTGAAATGTTTGGGCAAATTCTTCAGGAAATTTAACTGATTTTATGAAGTTTAAAAATTCTACTCTTTCTTGACTTGTGAGAGTATAAGCAGCATGCAGCTTAACTAACTTGTCACCTATTTCCTTGACGTGTAGTTGTTTTCTTATTTTTAGATCTTTCAAGTCCCTTTGAGCGTTTATCGTGTCTTTAGTCTTTCCTTCTATATTCAATATGGTTCCAAGCAAGTTCTCACCTACATACATCCAACTTATGTCGTAGTAATAGTTTGGACCAATATGGAAGCTAAAAACAATACTCTTCTTCCTCCAATTGTTTTCAGTCTGTTTCCTTTTCTTATTATGTTTCAAAGGATGTTTACTCAACACAGAAAAATTCATCGTATTTGCTTGGTGCAAAATCTCGTTTCCGTCCCACAGTTTAGGAGTTTCCCATAATTCTGGCTCCCCATTAAATAATTTACTTTTGCGCCAGTGGTAATTTAGTGGAAGAAATCGTCGATGGCCAGTATAAGCGCGTTTACCTCTAATGCCTACAGATGGAGTTCGTTCCTTACAAACGGGGCACGTCATATATCCTTTCGTACTCCACCCAGACAGATCACCATACGCTGGAAAATCATTAATTGTCCACAACAAAGCAGCATGAAGTTTAAAGTGTTCATCTTTCAACGAGTCGTACATGCGAACACCATTAACCCATAACTCTTTCAATTCATCAATTAACGATTGCAAATACACATCAATCTCTTTTTCAGGTGATTTGGGACCTGGAATTAGCAAAGACATGATGAAATTAGTTTCTTTCGTGCATTTTCACGTTAGAAGATTGTATGGAACAAGTATCACAGACCATCATGTTACCAAAAGGGTTGAATCCGTCTGAAGACAAGCCAAGCTGCACATTTCTTAAATCCAATGCAAACTGGGGGAATTCTCGATCGAAATGTTTCCACCCTTTACCATTTGCTGGATGTCGTAAGACACCTGTCTCATCAACACGTTTTTCTTTATGCCTTTTCATATCCAAAGCGTATTGTGTCGACGAGAACAATTGCTTGAGTCTTGAAATTAATGGAAAATGACGTAACACTTTATGTGCAATTTTCGTCCATTTACCACTAATTAGCTTATATCTAGACTCACCACAAATTGGACATTGATCGAGATCTTTAAACTCTTTCCTATATATTATGCAATCATACTTGCAGACGTGAATTGAATCATAAGTTAACCTCAGATCACGCAACTTTCGTTTTGCTTCGAATAATGCACTAGGTATGTGGGCTTTAATTTAACTGAATGCTCCATTTAAGAACTTCAACAACTGATCGAATGATTTATCACTTCATTTGTTAGTGACCTTATAATAAATCAGTTTGACCAAAAAATCTAACGTTGAGAAACTCGTACATCCAGGATACAATTCATCACATGCTTCGTTCATTAAATCATCATATAATGTCGATTGCTTCCTTTCTTCGTCATTAGTTGGATCATCAATTTCAAAATTATGACCAAGTTCTTCATCTTCATTTGATTCGATAGTGGCACGATTGATATCATTCAACATTTCCATCATCTCATTGTGGTTGTTGTCATTAGTGGACTCACCTATATTCATCCTATCAGCTTGTGCAGGTTTTATATCCACTGGTCTTATTCTTTGTCACTATAACCTAGATAAATCTATCGGTTTACCATGGTACACCTAATGACTGTATGATGCTAACATTCCATTTATTAACAGATGGCATTTTACCCTTTCTATAGATTGCCACGAACCATTCATGCATTTATTGCATGGACTACCAATATAGTTGACATGATTTTTGGCCATTTCTAAAAAAGATTTGACACCTTCAGCATATTCTGTAGACAATCTGTCTCTATTCCTAAGCCAATATTTGTTCATTTTTTGGCGTCTTTAAAAATCGACCTGAATAATTTAAAATTCAATATAAATAACTTTTGCAGCATAACGACGTATTTTGGATTTTACCAAAAATATAACCTGTTATGTCATACATATGTGAAACATAATTGTGGCTATCTTTACTGCAGGACCGTCACACAACCACATTAACAAACAACTTAAAAACAAACTATAATTCAAATGAAGAGTACATTTTAATTATTAAACTATGATCATAAATATATGAGATTGTGGCTACATAATTCAATTTCTCAAGTTTCTCATAGTTCTTTATGAACACCCATATGTACATGGACAAAGAATAAACTATTTTAAACTAGTTAATTGAAATTTTATTTGTTAAACAAAAGTATATTTCTTTTTATGTCCAATCTTAAAAAAACAACACCAGACAAAAAAAATAAAAAATAAAATAAAAACAATACACATTTTAAGAAAAAAATGTAAAAAAAGAGAGTTTTGTTGAGAAGTTGTAAGAGGTTGAAAGGGAAGAATCCATCATCTACTTAAAATAACAATAAAAATCAACCAATTCCTAAAAGAAATGGAGGTATTAAATAAAAAACAAAAAGAGAAACGAAAGTGAAAAGAAAATGTTATTTTTAAAGGTAATTTTTAAAGTTGCTTCACATTTTATTTTTTTGTCTCACTTTCTCTGCCACAATGTTAAACACCCGTGTGGTTAATGAGAAAGGTTAGAAATTAAAAGTAGGGAGTTGAATATCATGAATATACATAGCAAGATTTGGAGAAATAATTAGAGTTTTAGACTGAATTTGAACCAAAAGGGCAGAGGCAGGCAATATGGACAAAGTAGTTTAACCAATCTCATGTACGACTTAGTAAGAAAAAAGTTAAGTAGCTTAGTGATGTTGTTTGTTTAAAAAAAAAAAAAAAATTAGGGAGGAGAACACAAACCTTACCTAGGTATTACTTTACATAAGAGAGAGTCAAATATCAATTTTTAAGATCAAACATGTGATCTTTTTTAGATGCTAATGAAATATAAACTTTTTTAGACTAATAAAACCTTTTCTAAATTAAAAGTGGTCACTACTAGAAAAATTGGGTTAGTTGACGTGTATAGAACGTCAACTGTAATGTCTAGTTGACGCTTTTACAAACGTCAACGAATCGACTATCAACTAAAGTGACTATAGTTGATGCTCAAAGAAACGTCATCTATTGTTAGAGTTGGCATGTTACAAATGTCAAGACCATAAGTGGTTGACATTTTATAAGCGTCAAGTAATGGCTTGGTTGACATTTTTTAAATATCAAGTAAAAGTTTGGTTGATGTTTTTTGAATGTCAACTATTACAAAAACGTCAAGTAAATATACATTGGTTGACATTTTGTAAACGTCAAGCAAAAGTTTGGTTGACATTTTGTGAACATCAACTATTGTTAACAAAAACGTCAAGTTGGTTTGTATTGTTGACATTTATAAAATGTCAAGAAATATAATTAATATTTTTTTTAAAAATTAATCTCATTTATCTAGTCATCATGTTCATCCTATCAATCTTCATATATATACACATAATGATATCTTGTTGGACAAAATTCCAAAAATAAATTATAATTTCAACCTCTTGACATTAACATTTGAACAAAATATATATTTCATACACTAACATTTTACATAATCTAAAATCAAAAAGAAAAGTATGGACCACATTTCCAAACTTTATATATATATATATATATATATATATATATATATATATATATTCTAAAAACTACCACCTTTGAGCTTACTTTAAAAAACAAGGATTTTTAAAAATTTGTAGTTTTCCAAAATATATGTAGCAACGAACAAATACACCACTGCTTCCAATGTTATTGTATAAACAAAAAGAATATGAATCCTCGCATATAACTTCCCAAAACTTCAGCTCATTTCACACGCACTTCATCCCGCTTCGTTTGCGTGTATGAGTCCCTCGTATCAATCTATAAACATTAAAACTCAAATAGTAACTAATTTAAGACAAATATTAAAATTTCAAACTAAACAATATAACAAAAAACATACTGAATGTCCAATAATTGTGCTTCATTCGGATAATATCTTACATTTTTTTTTAAACAAAAATAAATAATAAAAGAGAAACGAAAGTGCCCCCACCTTTCCAAAAAGAATTGAGAATTTGAAAAGAAAAAAAAAAGATCTCGGGGAAATTTTATTGCACTAGAAAAGCATCTTGTTCCACCCGATCCATCCATTAGTTATTACGCCTATCCGATTTTAAACCTTAAATGAACCAAACCAATTGAAATAACAAATTGACTCCATCATTCAAGTCAACTATAGTGAAAAAAACAATCTTACCTCTTATTTAAAAATTCGTCATCATTTTGTTCCTTTCATTACAAAGCAAGCCTTTCTTCCAACAAACAGAGCTCCACCATGAAGAATAACAGCAGATCCAGCTCTATAATCAATCAAATTTAAAATGTGATAAAATTAGTGGGTTTTTTTTCTAAAAAATAATTATGGAAACATTTTCAAATCTTAAATAGATTTTTTTTTTATAATTATTATTATTTTTTAATTTTTTTTTTTTTTGAGATAAAGGGAAGAATAGACTTTAACTAAAAAAAAAAGAACATAAGAAACGTATTTTTTTATATAGATATTGGATCATCCACTTTTTCTACTCATTTATGTAATTAGCTAAATGATTTATATTTAAAAATATCAATGTAGAAAGCAATGTTCACATGCATTTGTAACTCTTAAGGACCCATTCTTTTTGTGGAATAGACTTTTTATTAGATTTTTTTTTATGGAAAGATTAACACTTGGAAACTTTTATTTGGGTTGGAGTGTGAATTTGCTACATCCTCGTGTCAACTGGGTTTTCTCAAAGTGAATCAGAAAACAAAACAATTTATTAAGCTTGTCATCTTTGGCAATGATTTCCTATTGAATATTTAAAAAAACGATCAAAGTCAACAGATGGGATCTTAAGTAACCAAGCCATTGTGACTGAGACTGTTGGGAAACTTTAGGAACTGTGGACGTGGAGAACAAAACGAAAAGCTCAAAGACTATCTCTATATAGTAAACTATGCATAGAGCGTCAACACATAAGTCTATGCATTTTCTACAAACTAAACAAACCCGTTCTAGATTTCTAATTCACCACTAATTCAAAAATATGAAACTATGTACTCAACATGTCACTGAGTTACAAAATTCAGATTCTCACAAGGTCAAAACCATAAGCATAGTTTTATTTTATATCTGCAATTGTCTAGGTCACTTACATGTACAACCATCTTACCCTACTATATTTGGTTGTTAAGATAAATCCTAATCATTTAAGCATAGTATATTTCTCAAAGCTAATTTTCTTGATGTGATCACAAGGGTAAGAAAAAAATCACCTGAACTGTGGATGTATTCTCAAAGGAATTTCGAATGAGTGGTTTCATGACAAAAATGTCATCCGTTATCCACGTATCATCCATCTTTGGAAAAATGTTGTATGCATGTCCTGCAATCCAGCAAACAAGAAGAACCATGACCTTTTTTGGATAGAAAAAAACTTATTTTAGTATATATTATATAAGAAAGAAAAAATTTATCACATATTCAACAGGTGATTTAGCCATAACAACAATAGATAATGAATACCGAAATAAGAGGAACTGCAACATGATAGGGGCTTACTCTTGTCTGAGTGTACTCAGATTGATTCTGGCTCCTGTGGAGGATGAACTATTTTACGAACTCTTCACTCAATTGAATGTGAAAGCAAAGAATCAATAGGAAAAACATGGATTTACCTCTAAAACCCTCTTTACCATCCTCCAACTAATTATACCGGCCCAACACAGAGCATAAAAAGTATTGACAATCTCAGTCTAAGACGCAAGGTTATATAACCCTTGCAAATAAAATATGAAAAGGAAAATGCAAATATAACCCAAAGTGCCCTTCCTCACATTCTGTCATATTCCCTCTAACATATAAGTTTTAAATCTTCAATACTTATGCATTTGTTAACACTATCGAATTTTCAAACATATAAAATCCATGAATTATTTTTATTCAAAAATCAAAATCTTCAAACATACATAGTCAGACATTGACAATATATAACTTCCCAAAGATAAATTCCTCACATTACACTAATAACCAATAATCCAAATTAAACTAACAACATATTAATAATGTCAATCAAGACTAAACACAAATGACTATGCTGCAAGCAAGCAACATAGTGAATGCCTAGTTCCACGGTTAAAGAAATAATCAATGTCGAACACATATCGTTTATATTCAGGGGACTTCTTTTACTTTTTTAACTTTTGTAGCCATTCTTCATCTGTTAAAGGTGGGAGATTCCTAGTGAACTTCCAATCAGTCTTGGAAAGCCCAGAATTCGTTTCCCCTTAATGGATCATTAATCTATTTCTCGTCCTTACCATATCCATCAACAAATAGTGTCTAGCGCTCTTTTCTGTACTACCTAACAACTTGTCATGCTCTTTCGAGTAAATCTCTAGCCCCGAACCATCTTCAAGAAGCACGCCCTAATCCTAAAAAAAATTGTTTTTTCATATCCATACAAAGTCCAGAGTAAGCCATAAATGTCACATTCTGCCAAAGAAAACACAATAGAAAAAAATGAGGAAAAAAGATACAAAACATGATAAATACAGAAGCATAACTAAAACCCCAATATCCCTAATTTTCATGCGAAGATCAGAGAATGAGTATAGTTAATTCATGTAAGGGCTAAGAAAGTGATTTAAAAAAAGTGATTAAAATATTTTTAAAAAAACCTGGATGGTCGACGGAAAGTCAAAAGCCTCAAGAGGTAGAATAGAGGGAGAACAAAGATGTCGCGTTTCTACATATGCTCTAAGGTAAAAAAAGAAAGAAAGATAGATTTTGGCGATTTCTCTTTCAAGGAACGGAGGATCTGTGCTTCCTTGAAAGAGAGAACAGCGATGTTGAGTTTCTGCATACACTCAAAGATTTCTTTCATTCTCAACTCTTTAGACTGCTTGTAATGAGAAATCTGTAGCATTTTGGCGAAGAATGATCAATTTCCATTTGGAGTGATTCGGATGAGGGTTTTCGAATTGGGAATTTCTCTTTGCCCAAAATTTGTGAGCCCAATGCCCCAATCCATCTTTCTAGCATTTAATTTATTTTGAACCAGCGATAGTTGACGTTTAGTGGATGTTAATAGAAATATCATTAAAGTTAACATGTATAGAGTGTCAACAAAAATCTTGCAATAAAAATAAAGAAATTTTTTGCGCTTTTTTACCTTTATTGACGTTCTTTATGTTTAGAGTATATTTAGTTGACGTTTTTTTTAAAAAGCGTCAAGTATTTAAAATAATCGAGTGTCAACTATACTGTTTTTGTAGTAGTGGGTTGTTGATGTTTTAAACACAAAACATAACATTTTTTGCATTCTCTTTTTTGTTGTTGATGTTTTCTAAAGTTTAAACGCAAAAAGTAAACACGTGAAATAAGAATAAAGAAGAGAAGGAAGTTAAATTAAAAGAAAAGGAGAGAATCAATAGTTAGATCCAAAAAAGATAACAAGACCTATATGTTAGATCCAAAAAATGAGAGAATTGTCAAGAAGACTAAAACAAAAAGTTTGAGGACTATATTGGAACTTTTCAAAGCTTGAGGACCTAAATGGAACAAAAAGCAAAATTTGAAGACTAAAATAGTAATTTAACCCTTTTTTTTCTTTGTTTTTATATTATTTTAATTTCAATGAATAATAAAAATTTATGAGGAATATTTACGTAATGTCCGGGCGGGCAGTTTTTAACCTTACTGCCCACCACATGACATCAACTGATTAGGTGTGGCCTCTGCAAAAATCAACACAAAATTCAAATATAATCAAAATGAATTTAATGTTTAGAAATAAGGTTAATAATATAAATAAATTTGATATAAGAACTAAACTATCAGCTCCACCAAGATGTTGACAGCATCAACAAATCTCTGATGAAGCTCATGACTCCATTTTAGCCTTGGCTTTGAATCAGTAGACAAAACCAAGTTCATTTCTTGATGATTCTCCATAATTTTACTTAGAATAAGATGGAATTTGATAGGTTTATCTAAAAAAAGAAAGGAAAAGATAATATAATTTCATATTTCTTTGAATATCCCTTTAGAAGGAAGGCTCTGGTTTGTTTCAGGTCCTCTTTTTATATGATTAAAAAAAGGGATTTTGGTTAGGTTGGAAGGGCATATATGCTCATGAGCTGTGATTCTTTTTTCCTTTTATTTTTATTGGATTGTTTCCTAATTATGTTTGTGCCAACTTTTAGTTTATTTTATTATTTCAATGTGTGTTTGTTTTTTTTTTTTTTGGTTCTCTGACTTGAAAGGATGAGAGAATCTGAAAAAAAAAGAAAGAAAGATACAAAGTTGGAAGTGGTTGCAACAAAATTTGTGCAGCTTTTTGTTACATTCCTTACTTTCACTGCATCTTCACAGGCTATATCAAGCCTTTTTTTTCTCTATCACAATCCATTCTTGATGTTAAAAAATGTGGTTGCAACAAAGAAGAGTCTAAGGACTTGTATGACTATTTTCTTTCTTAAGAAATTGATTCAATAAAACCAAAATCGCAATCCTCTGATCTATAGAGGTCCTTGTTTTTCCCTAAAATCGCAAACAAAAACACTACCATACCAAAATATCTCAAACAAAATGTTTCTAATTCAAGAACAGAGATCCTTAATTGAATGATCTAATTCAACGAAGAGAGAAAAATTGACGAAATTAGAAATCGAAAATCAAAAGGGATTAGAATTTAGAGATTACCGTTGCTTGCCGGGGCCAGGGCCGGAGAGTGAGCGTCGACAAGTGGCGATAGAATGGAGAAGATGAAAGCGAAGAATGTGAAGAACTTTGAGGAAACCCTAGAAATTGAGGGTAAAATCGTTATTTTTTATTTTTAAATATTCTACGCTGACAGAATCTTGGCTCCGTCGGCGTAAATAAATTTTTTTAATATTTTAAATTACTCTATGCTGACAGAAAAATTACTCCGTTGTCATAAATTTTGTTTTTTCCCCTAATATTCGTTTTAGGGAGATTTTCTTACCTACGCCGATAGATCTGAATATTCTGTCAGCACAAGAATAGTTAAGGCTGACGAAAGCTGTTTCCGTCTGAAGAGACTATCTATGCCGATAGATTTTTGTTCAGTCAGCATAGCCCCTGTCACCAAAAACTATTTTTCTTGTAGTCAAGGGTGAGTATAAAAGAATACCCAGTAAGAACTTCCCAACAACGGTACAATGCACAAGGTAGAAATTAATCATGCTAGCAAATACATATTTATGTCTCAACTTAATTTAGCTCAATAACTGGTCATGAGGTTGGTTGTATGACCCTCTTGTGAGGCCCTTAAGACTCTCACCTAAACATGATTATGACAGGTCACAAAGTTAAACAGCTTTCGTCACTCTAGCTAAACAATTTAATCATTACATGACTCTCTAGCTAAACAATTTAATCATTATTGGTGTAATGATGACATCGGTCTAGGTAAGCCATCTACCTGACACTCAGAGCGTGTACGCATACACTGCATGCTGTTGTAAACCAGACAGGTATAGGCCTACACAGGCTGACCTGGTCCAGCTCCAGATGCCTATCTCTATAAGAAAAGGTGTCCACTGAGTCACGGTTCTAGAGGCCCTCACTAGTGATCCGAGTCAACTTGCTCACACCTATCGCCTTAAGCTTAAACCATCCTATAGCAGGCTTACAATATGATTAGGGCCCGCCTAAAAGAGCTACAAACTAGGCATCCCTGAGGGCGGCATATTACATCACATTCCCGACTATTGGAGATGAGAATCAATCCTAACGATCCCGATCAATGAGAACAATAGTTCGTTATGTTCTCTACAACCTCTAGATGATGACACTAAAACCAAGCAAGAGTTTTTTATCAGCCTAGTCCTAACAGATCGCCAACATGCTTTGCAATCTCATACAGGTTATCATAGCAGGATACTACTCAAGGTAAGACCATGTCTAGCTAATACTCTAACACATGTCATCACAATAATCGCACATATCACAAAGAACTAAGAAACAAGTGATAAAGAGATGACATACTAGGACCCCATAATCCTAATATGTTTATAAGCAATATAATTTATAATTTAACATACAAGACAACACCCCGGGACCCCAAAATCCTAAAGCACTAAACATACAGTATATAATTAATATAAATAAAACATACAAAAAAAGTACCCTAGGACCCCATAATCCCAAAGCAAAAAACATACAGATCAACCATCAACCAAACATACAACATACATCAAACACTAAATCCATACCAATCAGTCTAGACATTTATATACATATAATAGCATATTTAAATTCCATCACGTGCATGGTCCACACAACCCGGGTAGACAATCCTTACCTGATTCCAAAATACAGAACACTTCTTAGAACCCAACAGTAATTGGCACTAGTCAACAACATAACAATGAACAATTAATTAAAACCATGAATAAGGCGATTAAAATCCACAACTAGGGACGAAGAATTTACCCAAAATCAGAATAAATGCAGTTGCTGGCACTTGGTGAAGCTCGAAACTGATGAAAACTTCAACCCATAACTCGATATCACAAGAACAAATGCCTAGAAAAACAACCCAACATTTTAACCTTAGTCGAAACAACCCAAAAACAACTAGCGATTAACCATTGAACCGACTTAGAAATCTTACCCAAACTTAAACCAGCCTAGAAAATAGCCTAAAAATGCTGGCAGGTCATGAGGCGTGGTAGAGACGACCGTTGAGCATAGCTGGGGCACGGTTGTGGCTGAGCGCAAGGTAGAAGACACGCATGCAGGTGTGTCGGGGTGCTGCACGATTGTGAGCTGGATAGGCGCGACGCCAAATGGTGGCTGTGGCGAGTGGGCTCGCATGGAGGGTGGGCGGAGGACGCGGGCTCGAACTACTCTCGCAGACTGGTGCGGTTGGCGGCTGGGTCGTGCAATAAAGATGGAGCGGTGGTGTCGTCGACGATGGTGGAGGTTGGAATGTGGGTGGCGGCACACAGCTAGGGTTGAAAAAAGAAGAAGATGAAGATGGGGGGCTAGGGTTGCTTCAATTCTCTTTTTTTTGTTCTTTTATTTTAAATGCCTCTTTTTCCCTTTAATTTAAAAATCCCTAAATGGGCTTTTCTTATCTTTTTTTTTTTTTCTCTAATTCTCTTTAAATGAAACCCCATTTACATTCTTTTTTTTTTTTTTTTTTTTTTTTTTTTTTTTTTTTCCTTTTCCTTAAACAACTTCACAAAAAAAACGAAAACTTTTTTTAAAAAAAATTTTTTTTCTTTTACAAAACCTATTTCACAATTGTGGGGTGTTACACTCACCAAGTAATCCGACCCTATTTAAAGAGCACCAGAAACTAGAATGAGGTATCTGGTCGGTTGGTTGGAAGTCACTTCACTCGGAGCAATCTGTAGTTGATGAGGACAACCGAAAGGTGTTCATGGAAACCATTGACAACGGAGACCGCCTATCTACAACAACCATACCATTTCAATTGATTTCTTATTGTAGTAGGAGTAGTTGTAGCATAGACAATTTCGTAATGATTTTTCAGCATTTTAAACTTACATTTCCGTTCAACATGTTTTCATAATTTAAGGCATTGGGTGGAATTTGGTAGGTAGAATGCATGTTAGGACTACGAGTGATTGAATATTATGATGTTGCATTTTTATGTTAAGTATGCGTCAACTAGCTACCCACGCATGCTAAACACCAGCAAACTCAGAAGAGGGAACTAGCGGAAGGCCCAACAAATACTTTAGGTCAATGCGAGGTCTCTCGCATGTTTGAAGAGTTAGGAATAACCTTACTAATGCATATATTGCACGGGACCCTGTATGAAGAACCGCAGCGAAAGCTAGGTTCAACATAAATCAATGAGTACGGAAGCACTCATTAGACTAGAGAAGCATGAAACTTAACTCACCATTATCGCATGATTAACATCTTCTGCATTCACATTTCACCTATGCCATTATTTTCATTTCAGTTCATATTTACAAAACTCAAACCCAAAGCAACCAACAATTGAATTTTTTTTTCTTGCACAACTCTTAAGTTAAAAGGCTTAATTCTAGACATCAATTCGTGTGGAGAATGATAAAATAATACTTATCACTTGCCGCTATTCGACTTTGCATTCTTGCGTAAGACTGGGATTTTGAGAACTAAAGTGTTAGCAATAGCATCTTTACTTAGAATCAATCAAACGAGTAATATACATAGCCGATCATAATCGCACCGGTCAATTAGAAATTTCACGAATCATGCATGCAAAACAAGCTATATAAACATGCCATAAGAACCACGTATCAAATTTAGAGAAAAAGCTCATGCCTTGGTCTTATAGAATAAACAACTTAACCTCGAGCTTGACCCTGATTTGAATTCAAGCATAAAATCCTATACACAAACTAGTGAATTAGATCCAAAATGGATGATTAAACTATTGAATGTCTTAGGATCGAGAAATAACCCAAGAATAATAAGAATCACGACAACAAGAAAAATGAGGTAACTATGCCACATGGGTCATTTACTAACAACTAGTGGGGAACGATGGGGATGGGTGAGGAAGTTTACATAGGCTTGACGCTAGTTGTTGGTTGCATGCAGATAATTATGCTTAGCATGTAGGGTTGCACTGATGAGGTGCAAGGGTTATTTTGGTGGCTCGTACGAGAGTGTGCATGCTAGACCTTGAACAACTAAAAGTGTGTAGATCTAACCGTGTTCGACTGCAATATGCATGGTCGCAACGCCAAGAGGCGCGAAGTATGGAAGTCATGGCTGAGGTGCGTGAGGCATGCATTTGAGGGTCACGATACACATGAGGTGACTACTTCAAGAGAAGTGATACATGCGAAGAGAAAGGGTACGTGTTGCAGGTGATACAACATGCGAGATTTTATGCTAGAGACACGAACGTGTACGGTTGTACGAAATTGGATGGAAAAGTTGCACGCTTGATGATAGCCAGTAGATGCATGCAGAATGCTGCGAGATGACACGAGTGAAGCGATGTGTGAATAGAATGAGTGGGTGGCTAGCCTGGGTACTATGTGTGGCTTTGAGCAGGCATTTGGATGTGTAGGCCTTGAGATGGAGGGTAGTGTTGGGCACTAATAGCTCTCAAATAGGGCAGATTTAAGGTTGCAATAGTTTACTTTATTCTTAGGATTAAAAGATATAAATGAGCATCAGTAGGAAATTGCAAGCATAATTCATAGAAATCGGCATGCATTCATAAAATAGCATCAGAAGCACAGTTCGTGGATTAAGTACGAATATTTTACTACTTTGCGCTAAATAGACTATTAATTATAGGAAATGCTGAATGTTTAGGTTGGAGGGACAAAGCAATGCAAGCGGTAACACACACACAGAGAAGACTTACAAGTTTCACGAGGCAATCGTGCTCGAAGAATCACACCAACAAGGAAAGAACATAGAATCAATCAAGCAATTAAGTTGGTGTCAATCAAATAAATTCCAGCAGAAATCAAGAGATCCTGAATTAATCAGGATTCTCCAGCTCACCTAGGCTTGTTGACCAAGTAAATCAACTCTATAAATTGTAAGAAGGAAGCCAAAGTTCGGTGAGCTGGTTAGATGGCCAGAAGCCAATCCATGCGAAAAGAAACTAGTGGTATTCGTAGAAGCTGATGGCAAGGGAACTACACACTTCACAACCGAGCCAATTCCATTTTTTATTATTTTTTAGGAGTAGTTGTAGTTATAAACATCTCATAGTCGTAATAAAATCAGCTGGTTTAACTTCTTACTTGTGTTTATATCTATGCTGCGTTATAGGAGTTTTGCATGAATATTCTCGAGTAGAAGCATGTTAGG
>JBBMKA010084130.1:1813-14009 GCA_037833695.1 Sechiopsis laciniata | reverse complement strand
GGCCATTACAAAGCTTTTGACAACTTGTAATCAATCTAAAGTTTTCCATTGTTGGCACTCTTCAGACGTACACAAGTCTTTTCGAAGTATTTTGAAGGTACAATACCTTCAAGTATACAGTTTTGGTCCGCACCTAAATCTAACAGGGCGATCAAATTAATTTTAAAATCTTGAATTTTTAAGGTAACAATAGTGTACCACTTTTGATACTTGAATGAAGTAATTTGTCCAAAGAAGGATTTCTGATCTTCTGGTATTTTAGCATCTTGATCTTCATTAACTTCTCCAGTAGTTTTGAGAGTTGTACTTTAACCCATAATTTTGATACATGGTCCTGCATGTCTATTTTTAATTTTGAAACATGGCTCTGCATGTCTGTTTTGAGTTTCTAGACCTTTTTTTTGAGATTGTTGACTTCAGTTTGAAGTTTATCTGAAGCAAGTATTGAAGTGCGAAGATCGGTTAGGATCTTATTTTGAATTTCTGAATCGTTTACTTTGTCGACGATATCGAGCAAAGCCCTTTGCTCCATAGTTAGAACGTTAATGCAACCATCACAAGCCCTTGTGCCGTCATCTTCGTCTGAATTATTTTTGCTTGAATCACTATCAGATTCTTTATGATCTTCGAGAACCTGATCTACTTCATAGTCACTATCTTCTCTTTCATACTCAGAGTTTGATAAGACCATGTTAAGTATTTGATTTTTGAGCTCTTCATCTATCTCGAGCTCATTAATTTTGCTGCTCACTGAACATTTATTAGCATAATGCCAGGTGCATTTGCATTTGTAACAAACTTGCTTTCTTCGAGAGGAAGTAAATTTACTCTTTCCCAAATACTTCTTCTGATATATGGGATTTGGAGTTTTCTTTTGAAAAGTTCTCCTTTGATAGGTTCTGTTAGTAGCTCTAACAGGTCTTGAACTTGAGGCTTTATGCTTTACAGATGAAGGAGGTACAATATGTTTACATCCGTATTGTTCATAGAAAGAACCTAAAGCGGCTCTTTTGGGCTTGGAGTTATTGATTCCTTTATGGAGCTTAATTTCTCTACAAAGCTTAATTCCTTCTTGGTAATGAAGGAACTGAGATCACCATAGGTTAGGGAATCCTATTGAATGCTTCCTCGAAACTTGGCCCGAAGACCTTCTTCAATTCTTTGAGAAAAATATCGTGGTAAACCTTATATGAATTTTTGCTTATAGATTGCTAAAGCGCAATCGGTTCGAATCATGACTTTTGTTATGAACATATCTCGGTACCATCAGAAGTCTCTGAGGGATGGACATCTAAGGTTTAGGAGAATCGTGGTCGATCTCTCTTGATACAAAGGTAGATCTCATATATAATGTTTTGGCATGGTGTATAGGAGAGTGTTGATAGCATCTGGTATCGTCACTTCTTGATCCCTAAACTCGAAAGGCATTCCTTCCTATTTTACTTCAACCATCCTTCTTGTGACTGTTATATGAGTTAGTATCCCTTGTCTGGTGGGTTCATCAAGGTATTTGTCCCACCAATCTTTGAGTATTCCGGTGAATCTGGTGACCAACATCTGGGCAATGTTATGATCAGTATGATTCTTTAGATTATAGGCGCTTGCTGCTATAAGCATTTCGGTGATGAGGTTCATGATTAAATAATCTGAAACACCATCAATATTCCATTCGTATATCTAGGCAGCATCGAAGGCCACCGCATTCATTTGAGTCTTTTCTTCGAACATTATGTTCGAAAAAAAAGGCATTGGATACCATTGGTGTCGTTGAGGTATAAACTTGTCGTCTGCTTTATTCTTGATTGCTAGGACTTCAACCTTGTTGAAATCCTTTTGAAAGCTTTCCATGTCTTCAACCGTGGGTTCGTTGATGACATTTATGGATTGGCTTAGAGCATTTGAGCTTGATGATGGAGATTTTGAAGAAATGGATAAATCTCCAAGCATCTTTTAAATCTTTTCAAGAGCGTTTTTGTTAGGATCCAATCTAATATCGTCATTTAGAATAGTTGGTCTAAACAGAGGTTTAGATTTATCTATAGTCGAATATTGGAAGGTGGAGGAGGAGGCGAATGCCGAATGCTGTGAACCAAAGTTGAGAGTTGGTTCTTTATGAATTTTCTCTTCGATCTTATCCACCTGACTAGAGATCGTTGAGAGCAGTTTGTTTGAATAATTATTTTGATGCTGGATATTTTTAATATCCCTTGGAGATGGAGGGTTCTTATCATCTCTAGTTGTGGTTTTGAATGGAGAGGCGAGGACTCTATCTCCGTTTGTCGTCTCAATCTCTACTTCTTCAAGAGGAGGGTGAGTTGAATGAATAATTCCTCGTCGAGTGGTCTTCCACTTCAACTGACTGAGGACGTTGACACCTGATTCCATCCAAGTAAAGAATGGAACATCAGCTTGAAGGTTTTCCATGTAGAAATACCATTGAGTATGAAGGTCTGCCCGTTCTTCTTCAAAATATTATCTGAAGAAAACATTCCTTTTGATGTTGTTTTCTTTTGCGAGAAAATCTCTCTTGAGAAACTCTTTGTCAATTGAATAATCACTTATGATAACATTGATCTAGCTTCCCAAGGCTGACTGAGTTTTCATGTCAGACTGAGTAGGGGAGCTAGGTTTGTTACCGTATTGAACTGAGGCCATGGGTTGATCATAATCATTAGATTGAACTCGAAAGGAGATAGATCTATCGATTATAATTAGCGACTTTGACTTCCAGAAGTACTTGGTCTGGATCTCAGGAATTCTTTTGTTTTGGGAAAAGAATTTTGAGAATCTTCAAACTTGACCTCGACGCTTCTATCGTCATGTTCAATGATTTGAGTAGGGATTTGCTCTTTTTCAATTGGAGGACAAACCATTTTCAACTCCCTAGAGGAGTTTCGGCTAATTTGGTCCCAAGTAAGCGTCTTTAGGACGTTGATGGTAGCTCTGACGATGTTGGCTTCTATGAGCATGGTAGAACCGCTCACAGATTTTCTCAGAGCTCCTGGAGCGACATTTGTCTGCATTAGTTTGTAACCGATGCAGGAGATCACTACTGCTGAATGAGTCTCGAATTGAATATTCAAATTTTTGGTGTCCACGTCTAACATTAACACAGACAGAATATTTAGGTCTGGTAATGAAAGAGTGAGATTTAGGAAATTGTTGAAGAATATCGGTCAATTTTCACGATTGGACTCGACCATTCCCAAAAGAAAATTTGAATAGGTTTTGTGTCTCATATCTTGGAGGGAGACAAGGACTGGGTTTATTTAGACCTAGTCTGAATAAAGGTTTGATCGCAATTTGGACCAGACCTATATGAATAAATTTGAACTTTTCTCGATGATGAAGAATCATATTGTTTGAGAAGAGGTTGAGTGTTGTACTATCTTGATCGATAGGAACAACATGCTCAGAAAGTTTGATTTAGTTATTTTGGAAGAATATGAAGTTTAAATTCTCTTAGACTAATCTAGAGTGTATCTTTGGAATAGACCAATTTTGAAGTTCTTCTTCAATTTTGGCAATTTGCAATTCCTTTTTACTCATATTGGACATTTGAAGGTTGGATCCTTCAGAAGATTGAGTACAACTCTGTTTGAATTCATCTTCCTTTGAATCGGGTTTCTTACCCTTGAGCCTTTTTAATCTTTCCAAAAGATTAGGCATAAGTAATATTTTTCCTGTTTTTCTTCTTCTCGAAAATATTTGCTCCAGTTACCAAATGGGTACCTTGCTATCCTATTCCCGCTCGCTGACTTGCTCACCAATGGTCTCACGACGTCTCTTTGTGTCTTACTGCCTGTATACAAGGAGAACTACTAACGGGCAATCAAAGGGTTTCACAAGATATGAAAATGGCAAATGAGAAGTAAAGAAGATCAAAAATTGAGAAAAATAAAAGATACTACTCTTTCACGATCTTTATTAGAGATTAAAGAAATACAAGGATAATTTGAATAATTTGGCTCTGATACCAAATAAGGGGAGGATCTTTACGACCAAATTTAGGCTAGGAGTTTTCGCACTGCTCAGAGTGGTAAGCATATAGCTGAAGACTTCTGATGCCTTTGAATTACAGACTAGTAGCCTTATATAGATTACAGACTTCAAACTTGAATAAATTCTAAATAATTAAAAGATAAGAAGATAAAGAGTGGGAGGTAAGACGTGATTGCCGACATCGCCCACTAGCTAAAGTAAAAGACATGAATCTAAATTATTACAAATTGACAAATTATTAAAGAAAACAGTAAAAAGTAAAAAAGCAAAAATATTAAAGGAATCTAAATTATTACAAAGTGACAAAATTTAAAGGTAGGGTTGAGATGCGTGGCCGACAGATGGAATTGTCTTTTCTTCGTCATTAAGCATACCTCCTTCCACTTTGAAAGCATATTCAAAGTAGCCATCGAACAACTTCCAGATTACTCGTATTCATCAGCTGTATCCTACGCTCGCTACCAATGAACTGACTGCGCCTCTAGCGACTTACTGCCTGGATGTTCCATGAGAACTCTGCAGTCTTAGGCTGATGGATTTAGTAAACCGAAATCTCGAGGAGTGAAGAATAAATTTCTTCGACGCCAAACTTAGTCGTGTGGATCTGCTTCCTGTTGAAGAAGTTTTTCTTCATCTGGCATGTCTTCATCTAGGAACTTGTATTTACAAGAATTTAAAAACTTTTAAATTACATTAAATTTACAAGATGAAATATACAGAAAACACTTTTTTTATACAAATTAGTTTACTGACAATCACGGTTTTTTACTATAAGAAACCTTTAAATAATTTTAGTTTTATGATTGTTGCGGTCTTTTATAGTTTAACGACTTTTCGATCTAATGATAATGGTAACCTTTGAATAGTCTATAGTTTTACAACAATTAAGGTTGATTAAGTTCAATAATGATTTCTTATGAATGGACATCTTCTGTTCTTCCAAGGGGAGAGAAGATATGGATTCATCAGTTAATTCTTGAAGTTTTTTCTCGAAGTCTGCTTCGGACGTTGTTTGTGCCAAAGCTGCTAGGAGACGTGATTTCCTGTTCAAGAACTCTTGTTGTTTTTTATAGCTGAGATCTTGAAGGTGGCCATTTTTGGATAGCCAAACTTTGACTGCCTTCAGATCGCTGTGGGAAATATTGGTTTTTTTCCTCCATGTGATATTAAGGACCTTCACTAAGGTCTTTAAATTGGAAATATTTTTTATTTTGAAGTTTTAGGAAAAGATCCAAGGAACTTGGAAGTACATTGAAAATTTCATTTCAATGGAAAAACTATTTTTGAAAATATTTTTTGAAAAATAATGAAATGATTCTTGGACAGAGACGGGGAATATATTTGAAGTTAAACCAAATAAATTCCACCATGATTTGAACCATATAGGATAAGAGATCCTGTGTGCGTTTGGTCAAAAGTTGATAAACCACGAATGTTTAAAACTTTGGTAAAAAAGAACAGTGTACCAAGCTCGAACATAGTCGTAGTATGAATATGTTTGAGGAATGAAAGCTTTTGAAAATGATTTTTCTGTGTGGATACTCTGATTCCAGCACGTTGTGGTCAACACTTAGAAAATCTTGAATTTTGAATATGCGATCCTCGTAGGATTGTTTAGATCTAGAGTATGAACTATTTTGGCCAACTTGGTGTCTACCAAAATGAATTCATAAAACCTTCTTGTTTTTTGAATATTTTCTGGCATGAAGAAGAAGCCAGAAGGATAAATTTTTTCGATGATCTTTGAAATTTGTGGATCATCGAATTCTCGTTCGATTACGAAATCGCCATAATGGGTAATTTTCTTAAAATACCCTTTGATTTCGGGTTTAGGAATAAATCTGTCCAGAACGACAGCAATTGAATATGTCGTCGGGTTTGATGAACTAGACGCGAAAGTTTGGAATTCTTCACAGAAAGTGAAGAGGCTTCGTGAGTTGAAGACTCATTTTGAATGTTTTTTATCTTACCTTTGGACATGGTCACAAATGTTAACTCGGGTTCAAGGCCATATGAATTAGGTGTCATAAGTCTTACAACAGAAGGTTGCCTTGATTTTGCAGTAGAAGGCTGCTTTGAAGTCGATAAGGGTAAATTACCCTTTGTGCTCCTTTTTTCACTCATTGTGAAGGAGCGTGGAAGAAGAGAGAGGTTTAGAGAGAAATTCTCTAGAGAGGTAATCTGCAAGAGTGTTTTTAGTGCCTTTTATAGGCAAAACTTCAAAATTGAAACATGATAAAATTGCTTGCCACTGGCAAAAATTTGTTTTGAAACCAGATTTTTTTACGTCTTTTTCTAAAATGAATTTAGATGCTCTGGAATCAGTTTTGATTAAAAAAAATTTATTGATTAAATCACCTTGGAATTTTTGTACACACTATACAATTGCAAGGATTTCCTTTTTTACCATTGAATAGTTCTTTTACCCATCGTTCTAGATGCCAGAATGGAATCTAACTATAGATTCCTTCTTATCTATGGACTGTTTCAGGATTCCTCCATATCCGATGTTGGATGCGTCAGTTTTCACTATGAAACTTGCTTTGTCATTGACAAGACTTAAGCAAGGAATGTTTTTTACTAAAGCCTTTATTTTTTGGACTGTAGCAGTATGCTTCTCTGTCCAAGGCTTTCGTTCTTTTTTAGTCTTTCAAAAAGAGGTTTGCAAATGGGCCTGATATCTTTTAGAAAATTAGACACATAATTGAGGCACCCTAGAAACCTCTGAAGTTGGGTTTTGTCTAGGATTTGATCTGGAAAATTTGAACCACATTCTATGGACCTTTGAATGGGCTTAATAAGGAACAAGTTTATATCAAATTCGGGAAAATGAATTTGGGTTTGAAAAACTTAATTTTGTTGGTCGATACAATAAGGCCATTTCTTTTGATAGTATTGTAAAACGTTTGAAGATGTTTGAAATGCTGATCGATATTTTGAGAAAATATCAGGACATCATCAATGTAAACAATTGAGAAGTCTTGATAACTGTTGAAAATATTATTCATAATTTTTTGAAATTCGAATGGGGCATTTTTTAGCCCGAAAGGCATAACGTTCCATTCGTATTGTCTGAAAGGGACAATGAAAGCAGTTTTATATCGATACTTTTCCGTAATTTGGATTTGCCAAAATCCAGACTTAAGATCAATTTTTTAAAACACATTTTCATTTGAAATACGTTTGATCAAATCGGTTTTGTTTGAAATAGGATAACAGATCCATTCCAAAACTTTGGCTTGGTTGTTGACATAGAAGGCTGCACATGACCACGGGCTTTTGGATGGTCTGATCAGCTTCTTCTGCAGTAAATCATCAATTTCTTTCTTGCAGAAAGCAAGAATATTAGAATTCATTTGAATTGGTCGAGATTTCATAGGAATGTTTTCTTCCTTGAAATCTTTGGTATAGGGGAGTGAAACGACATGTCGTTTTCGTTCCTAGAATGCATTTGGGAAATTCAAACAAATATTTTGTTCCATCTTCTTTGAGAATTGATCAATCCGTAGTTTTAACCTTGGACTTTCAATTTGTTCTTCAATTTTCTCCTAAGAGATTTCTTCTTTAAGAAAATTTATTTGTTTTTCTTTATTTTTGACTACATCTAAATCATGTGTAGTCATAGGTCGTATGAATTCAAAAATAACGTTTGAATTCAAAATTCTTGCCTCTAATCCTTTTTTAGTAATTTTAAAAGGATATAGTTGGGTTAGGAATGGTGTACTCAATATGATTTCAACTATTTAGGGATTTGACTAGCATGAAGGTATTTACGAAGTAAATTCCTTCTTTGCAAATATGAGCTTTTGACAACTTGTAATCAATCAGAAGTTGTCCATTGTTGGCACTCTTCAGACGTCCATAAGTCTTTTCGGAGTATTTTGAAGGTACAATACCTTTAAGTATACAGTTTTGGTCCACATCTGAATCTAACAGGGCGATCAAATTGATTTTGAAATCTTGAATTTTTAAGGTAACAATAGTGTACCACTTTTGATACCTGACTAAAGTAATTTTTCCAATGAAGGATTTCTGATCTTCTGGTATTTCAACATCTTGATCTTCATTAACTTCTCCAGTAGTTTTGAGAGTTGCTACTTCAACCCATAATTTTGATACATCGTCCAGCATGTTGTTTTTAATTATGAGACATAGCTCTGCATGTTTGTTTTGAGTTTTTAGACCTCATTTTTTAGATTATTGACTTCAGTTGTTGAAACAACTTGGTGTTCTTCGAACCTTTTGAGAATTTCAGTAAACTCATATGGTTTGAAGGAATCTTTTTTGTCTGAATCCTTCTGTTTTGACGTTCCTATTTCATCTGAAGCAAGTATTGAAGCGCGAAGATTGGTTAGGATCTTCTGTTGAATTTTTGGTTCATTTACTTTGTCGATGATATCGAGCAAAGCTCTTTGATCCATAGTTAAGACGTTAATACAATCGCCACAAGCCCTTGTGCCGTCATTTTCGTCCAAATTATTTTCGCTTGAATCACTATCAGATTGTTCATGATCTATTTCATAGTCACTATCTTCTCCTTCATACTCGGAGTGTGATAAGACCATGTTAAGTATTTGATTCTTGAGCTCTTCATCTATCTCGAGCTCTTTAATTTTGCTGCTCACTGGACATTTATTAGCATAATGGTCGCTGCGTTTGCATTTATAATAAACTTGCTTTTCTTCGAGAGGAAGTAAATTTTTTCTTTCCCTAATACTTCTTCTGATATCGGGGATTTGGAGTTTTCTTTTCAAAAGTTCTCATTTGATAAGTTCTGTTAGTAGCTCTAATAGGTCTTGAACTTGAGGTTTTATGCTGTGAATATGATAGAGGTACAATATGTTTACATCCGTATTGTTCACAGAAAGAACCTAAAGTGGCTCTCTTGGGCTTGGAGTTGTTGATTCCTTTGTGGAGCTTAATTTCTCCGTAAAACTTGATTCCTTCTTTGATAATGAAGGAAATGAGATCATCGCAGGTTAGGGAATCCCATTGAATGCTTCCTCGAAACTTGGCCCGAAGACCTTTTTCAATTCTTTGAGCAAAATATCGTGGTAGACCTTGTATGAATTATTGCTTCCAGATTGCTAAAGCGCAATCGGTTCGAATCATGACTTTTGTTATGAACATACTCTGTACCATCTGAAGTCTCTGAAGGATGAACATCTGAAGTTTAGGAGAATCGTGGCCAATCTCTCTTAATACAAAGCCGAATCTCCTATATAATGTTTCGTCATGGTGTATAGGAGAGTGTTGACAGTATCTGGTATCGTCACTTCTTGATCCCTATACTCGGAAGGCATTCCTTCCTCTTTGACTTCAACCATCCTTCTTGTGACTGTCATATGAGTTAGTATCCCTTGTCTAGTGGGTTCATCAAGGTATTTGTTCCACCAGTCTTTGAGTACTCCGGTGAATCCAGTGACCAACATCTTGGCGATGTTGTGACCAGTATGATTCTTTAGCTTATAGGCACTTGCTGCTATAAGAATTTCGGTGTAACGTTCATGATTAAATAATCTAAAACACCACCAATATTCCATTCGTATATTTGGGCACCATCGAAGGCTGTTGGAGTCATTTGAGTTTTTTCTTCGAAGATTATGTTTGGAAATGAAGGCCTTGGATACCATTGGCATCGTAGAGGGACAAACTTGTCGTACAAGGAGAACTACTGACGGGCAATCAAAGGGTGTCACAAGATATAAAAATGGTAAATGAAAAGTAAATAAGATCAAGAATTGAGAAACATAGAAGATACTACTCTTCCACGATCTTTATTTGGATCTTCTTTACTTCGAGACACATGGTTGGACTGCACTAACCTACAGGTTGACTCTAACATCTGACCAAGGGGTCAGATCTCATACACGTGTGCATTGTTTGCAGAACAACAAGTTTCTTGGTTGTTGAGCGCACGTTGTGGGTTGTACCAACTCTCAGGTGTGGCGGTTGTACTAGCCTAGGCTAGGCTAGATTTCGTGTGACTCTAGTACTAGTTATATCTCTTCGTTATACTTGTGGAACCTATATGCTTCGTGCATGGTTCCACTTATTTTCCTGTTCCAATACGTGGAAGGGGGAGTCGATCATGCCTTGCTTGACCCCAACACTACTGAAAGAGGCCACTAGGACAGATGAAGGCGCAGAGAAATGCCTGTTGGTGAGCCTGAATGCATTTTGGGGATGTTGTCTGCAGGCAGGTCGGTTCCCGCATGCTGGTTAGCAGATGGTGCCCTTAACCTGAGGTTTAGGGACTCTGCAGTTTCCCTCACTTGTGGCTTTCCCTACAAGTGACTTTATTGGCATTCGAGTATGCTCTTGCTGACATGACTCGTGTGTCATTTTTTTGACCCGAGGTTTTTCAGTGTGCTTCCCTCACTCGTGGTCCTCATCGAGAGGGTTGGGTGACTTATTTGGCATTTGTGTATGCTCTACAGATACGCTATCAGAGTTGCACAGTGGGAGCATGGAGAGTCCCTGACGTAGGTGAGGGTACCCCAAGACAGTTGTGTATGTCTCCACAAGCACATCCTGATAGATCCCTGATAGGTTAGGCTACCCTGAGGCATTCGTGTATGTCTCCACTGATGTAGTTTGGTGGGTCTCTGACGTAGGTCAGGCTACCTCAAGACATTTTTTTATGTCTCTGTGGATATAGTATGGGACGTGTCCCGACCGAAGTTTAGAGAACTTGTGTATTTTCCTCACTCGTGGTCCTCTCCTGATAGTGGTCAGCTATTTTCTCGACATTTAACTATATCTTGCTCACGGCTTGCACGTCGTCGTTTGACATTGTTTGCTCGTGATCGGCTCGAGGGCTGGGCATGCATGTGTGAAGCACTTAGATTCAATTGTCGTATCTACTAACTTGTTTGTGTTTGCATGCTTAACCCCATGGTGGAGCTTCTTACTAGGTATATTTCGATATATTAACAACTTACATTTTTCAGGTACGAGGTGGCTAGGCTGGGAGTTGCATCCATCATGGACACGGTGTCGTCATTTTCCATTCCGCATTATTTTTATTCTGTGTCAAACTTCATGTTTTAAACACTGTTAAACTGTATTTCATTTTGAACCATTGGGATCTCGAATCATGTTTTTGTATGCTTTTCGAACTATCAGCTGTGTTCCATGATTTTATGAGTTTTTCGTTGGAAATTGCCTGTGATTAAATCGATTTTGTGGATTTTAAATACATGTACTCGTAACACCCCTTTAGAGTATTTTAGAAAGTCGGGTCGTTATATTTATTTGTTGATTATGTTGAATGTGTGGATTATATATATTTGAAAATGAGTTTTTCAAAATTAACACAAACAGTATTATTTTAACTCTGCTACAAAAATGAATATATTCTTTTATAATGGTTTTTAAAGGGATAGAGCATAATAATCCATAAAAGTTGATAGAATTAATAGGATTAATTGCTATCACTTAAATCTTTAGTTAATAGGATTAATATGAAGAAATTTATTTATTTGATAAATTAATTATAAATAATTATTTAATAATTATTTAATTAAGAAATCAGAGTAATTAATATGTTGAACATATTAATTGGTTTAATAATTATTGGATAATTATTAAATAGAGAATATTGATTAATATGTTGGACATATTAATTGGGTTAATAATTATTGTATAATTATTAAAGTAGAAAATTAATATATTGGATATATTAATTAGATATCTATTTATTTATAATATATTGGATATATTATGAAATAGAATTTATTGGATAAATATCAATTAAAGTAAATAAAACAAATATGGAATTTTCAAAAATTAAATGGGAAAATTGCATAATGATTTGTCTCACATTGGAAAGTTCTAAGTTAGAACCTTCATCACTCTACTATAAATAGGAGGCCTTGGAAGCCTTTATTCTCATCCCACTCACTTTCAGAGTAACATTTCTCCCAAAGGTGAAAAACCTCTCTAAAAGCTGAGATCTCTTTTCTCCTCCATAGTCAGACCTCTCTAACAAAGTTCCTAGCTCTCTTCTCTAAAGGCTTCCCATCAAGCACTCAGTGGTAGTAAAGAAGCCATGGCCTGGAAGAGCGGACTAGCTCTCTTCTCTAAAGGCTTACCATCAAGCACTCAGTGGTAGCAAAGAAGCCATGGCCTGGAAGAGCGGACTAGCTCTCTTCTCTAAAGGCTTACCATCAAGCACTCAGTGGTAGCAAAG
>JBBMKA010084119.1:0-14010 GCA_037833695.1 Sechiopsis laciniata | reverse complement strand
ATTTTGAATCATTTTCACGGACTTGTTTATCTTTAATTGCATGCATGTTGAGTAAGAACCATGTTTAGGACTGTTTTAGAGTCGGGTTCTTACACAAGATCAGCAGCGAGGGGAAAATGATGGCGGCATTGGGGTACAAGGCGACGGCGGCAGCTAGTGGAGGCTTTAGGGTTTGAGAAGAAGAAGTTAGAGAAGAAGATAACTAGGGTTTTATTTAATTATTTATTTTTTTAAATGTTGACCTTCATTCCTTTATTTTAATTTCACCTAAATGGGTCTTTTTTAAACCAATTTCCAGCATTTCGTCTTTCTCTCAAAAGCAAGCAACTTTACAAACTTGATTGATTTATTATTTAAATCCTCCCTTTTAAATGTACCAAAATGCAAACCCTTTAACTCTTTTTCATTTTTATTCAATTTCAACTAAACCAAACCAAACACCATGAATGCCCCTAAGGATTCTCGAAATCATGAAATTACCCCAAAGTTCTTGAAATAGCAAAATAACCCATATTCAACAATTAATAATTGCAAAAATGCCCTTATGGGTAATATACCAAAATACCCTTATGGCCAAACTAACTAGGAACTAACCAGAAAATGCGAGGCGATACAAATGCTATTCCATCTAAGTGCAATATTTAATATAGAGGGATTGATATTCATGTGAATTGCCCTCTCTATGGTAGATTCAGGAGTCTAATATGCATGTGCTCAAAAGTTGCAAATTTTCTATTCGCGCTTGGAAATTTATTTTTCCTTGGTTTTTTGACATTGAATTTTTTTTTTTTGGAATGTGAAGAAAGGGATTGATTTTTGGGAAGGCATTGTTCATAAAATTCCTAAGGAGGAATTTTTTAAAGCTATCATTATTATCTGGAGTTTATTGTACTTCAAAAATCAGTGCTTAAATAATATTATTGATGCGGAGTTTCATAATCTTTGTGATTTGATTATCATGACTATTAATTCTCATGGTTTAATGATTGCAAGTTCGCCTCAAATTGTTATGCACGATGGACCCCAAGTAGCGAAGAAGTGGAAAGCCCCTCCCCAAGGTTGCTGGAAACTTAATACTGATGCCTCGTTGTCTTCTATGGACGAAATCAGGGGTATTGGTTGGATAGTTCGTGATTGGATGGGAAGGCCAAAGTTGGTTGGTTGGCGGCCAGGGTTCAAGAATTTATCTGTGAAGTTTTTGGAAGGGGAAGCTATTAGAGAAGGTTTTAAGCATATTTTTTAGCTTGAGATTTCTTGGCTCCGTCCTATTATGGTAGAGTCCGATTCTTCAGAGGTTCTAAATGAGATCAGTGGTGTCTCTCTAGATTTCTCGAAATTAGATAATATTATTGTTGATATTAATCAGTTGGGTTCTCTTTTAGGGGTCGTGAGCATGCCTCATTGTAGCAGATCTTGTAATAGTGTGGCTGATGCTTTAGCCAAGCATAAGTCTCCTTTGTTTTTCCGTTGGGATGGTTTCTCTTCGGTTGTGGGCAGTTTGGATGATATTGGTTATTTTTGGGAGGGGAATCTCCTCCCTGATGTTGTTTCCGCTTTGGAGGCAAATTGTTCGAGATTGACTGTTGGTGGTTAATGATATTATGACGTTTTTAAAAAAAAAAAAAAAAAGTTGTGACATAATAGTCTTTCCCTATCCCAAGACTCTATCTCCCTCTCAGATTGTACTATGTCCCTAATTATGGCTCTAAATGAGCCGTGTAATTATACCTATTTTACCTTTAGTCTTGTTTCATTTATGAGGTTATCTCTTTGTATTGAATTGTTTATTAAAGGAGTTGAGCTACCTTCCTTACAATTGATTTATAAATTGAGATATTAAGAGTTCGTTTGATAACGGTCTCGTTTCATGTTTGTTGATGTTTATAATGTCACTAAGTTCAAATGCCAAGTTGAGCTCAATATTTTCCTAAAAAAAAGAAAAAACAAAGTTGAGCTCAATATTATAATAATAATAAGAATATTTACATTTATATTAAATGTCAATATTTAATAATTATTTATATTTATAAATATTATTTAAATATAATATTTATATTTAATTACATTTAACTTTTTCTTGAAATAAATATATATTTTTTATTTTTTTATTTTGCAATAGATATTTATTTTAAAATTCCCCTATCATTTCTTAACAAAATAAAAGGAAAGAAGAACTTTCACTGTCAACCTAAAAACCAAAAACTATTATATAATACTGAATGGGTCAGTGGCGCAATGGTTGCATTATTTGGTGGCAAATCAATTCAACACCAGCGTCATGTGTTATATAATACACGAAGAAAACTTCTTTTTTTTGGTACAAAAACTTCCATTGTTTAAAATAATTTGGAAACAACTTAACTTAGGAAATGAGTTCATATTCATAAATATATTTTTAACATATTATTTGAATTTGATTTTTTTATATATATTATTTGTTTTTTATTTTTTCAATATATGTATTGATATTTTATTTTAATTTTTAGTACTCTTGAAACTTGTGAATTTTTAGTATCGTATATAATTTAATTGCTCACTAATATATATAATATTACTTTAGTATTTTACTACAACAATATTTTCGAATCAATACAATTGATTGAATTTAAATCGACTTCGTTTCAAATAAATGATGGAATGAGAGATATCACATCAAATTTGTGGTTAATTTGCATCAAAATTTATTTTTTGAATGAAAAATGTTTATATTATATTATGAAACTCTTAATTAATTTAAGTTTTGATACAAAGATTTAAAAGAAAAAAAAAAAAGAGAAATAAGAAATAGTTATCGAGCAAGTTTTGTTTTTGTTTTTCATTTTTTTAAGAAACAAGAAATATAAACCGTTATCATACATACTTTTATTTTTTGTTCTACAAAAATAAGAAACAAGAAACAAGAAATCGAAAACAGAACATTATCAAACGGGGCGTAAGTTTCTCTTCTTTGTGAACGTTTTCTCCCTTTCTCTGAACTTTGTTCTTTAATAAACTATTTAAATATATAGCTCATTTAAGAAGTCCTAAAAACTTTTTTTTTTTTTGGGAAAATTGCATCAACCACCTCTAAACTATAGAGTTTGTAACAATTACACCCTTAAACTTAATTCGAAAAGTGTTGCAATCAACTTCCAAATTTAAATTTGAGCCATTTGAGGAGGGTAAAATTGTCTTTTCAAACTATTTGTTGTTCCACCTTCATTTACCTCTCTTCATCTTTCTATATATTTTTAAAATTCCACATTGTTTTTTCATTTTCGAAACACACCCTCATTTCATAGAGGATTGAACATGGCTGATTTGTTGCGAAGGAAAAATCCCGTGTTGTACTGAAATTAAAGCCACTCATAAAAACCCCAAACTCTAAGGGGCCGTTCACTTCGTGGTAATCCAAGATTTCCATGGGATGGACATCTAGATTACCACATTTATTTAGCATAAATGATAAATATTCCGGGCATCTTGAGATGTCAAGCATCCTGGAATGCCAATTTTTATCTTTTTTGTTTTTTTAATTATATTTTATCAATTCATATTAATTATTTTTTCCATATTTTGTGAGTAGTTTGTAGTTTAAAATAAAATAATATGTTCTTTTTTAGTATACGATTATTATGCATGTATTAACAATTAACCATACATAATTAATTTTATTTATATTTTTCAAATATAATTGTTTACATTTTTTATATTTAGCTAATTTTATTGCTTATTCAACTAATGAATTTATTTTAGTTTTTTATTAAATAAATTTATTTTAAAATATAATATTTAAATTAATAAAAAAAATGTTATATAAATTTTAATCATATAAATTAATGTGTAAATTAAGTTATGGGGGCATTTAAGACATTTTCATAACGGTTTCTTAAATACCCATGAAATTATTCCGACAAAAAAAATATGACTATCTAAGAATGCCGGACATCTATCATTCCGATAATGTATGATTTTAGATATGCAAGGATTTCGGTTATCTAAATTAACAGAAAGTAAACGGCCCTAAAGGATAGCTTTCATTTTCCATTTTCCATTTTCCATCATTCTTCTACAAAAGCCTCCATGTCCCAAATGTAATAATTTCCAGCAGAAGCCGAGGGGTCAGCAACATATCCATATTTATGGAAAGTGTTGTACCGTTCCTCGAATACAAATGGTTCAATGGGAGCATTTTAGACTAGCTTGTGGGTTTCACTTCCTGTGCAATGCCATCTTGAAAGGTTGAAACTCAAATTCCTCAGATCTGAGGAATTTAAAGAGAGATCCGAGGAATTTTAGAGTTTTGGACTTTTTTTTTATGTCCTTAACTTCTTGAGTTGAGGATGGGGTTTCTCCTTTGAAACAAATCAACCATGTGCAATCCTCCATGAAATAAGGGTGTGTTCCGAAAATGAAAAAACAATGTGAAATTTTAAAAATATATAGAAAGATGAAGAGAGGTAAACGGAGGTGGAAGAACAAATAGTTTGAAAAGACAATTTTGCCCTCCTTCAAATGACTTAAATTTAAATTTGGAAGTTGATTGCAACACTTTTCAAACTTTAGAGGTGGTAATTGATCAAATTGAAAATTTAAAGGTGTAATTATTACAAACCCTATAGTTTAGGGGTGGTTGGTGCAATTTTTCCTTTTTTTTTTTTCTAAATATTTAAATTATGGGTTGAATTCTTACTGATAAAAATAAGCTCGCAATTTATAACGAAATAGAGTTTAATTGTTTCGATTTTTGTAATAAAAAGGTTTTTTTTTTTTTTTTTGTATGTATGTGTGCACCTTAATATGTCAAATAATGAAGTGAGTAGGTAAAATGAGGATTATTCTATCTCTAAGTTTTAGAGAGAGAAACATTCTCTTTGGACTCCGAGAAAGTTCCGATGAGAGCTTGCTTGTGGGCATTTGGGGGTACCATGTAGTGCATTACTGGGCTCCAACGGGTTTTCCTCGAAAATCTAGTTGTGAGCGTTCTAGAGGCTTCAAGCGGAGCGCGGTTAGAGGAGCTCGGGAGGATCTAAAGAGGTTTCGACGGAGCCTTCAATGGAGGTTCGTTAATGAACAAAGGCAGGAGAAGGCTATCAAAGATGGCATTGCCCCTAAAATATATAAGTGGCCTAAGTAGGAACAACATACACCGAGTAGAGTTTAGCGCAAGGATTCTGCCCAGGTCCTGCATAACAGCATTCCTAGAATGCGAAAACTGTATTTCTAACTTTGCGCGACAATTTTATTGTATTTTGTTAGAATAAAACATTTTTCCATACTTTTAATTTTCTTTATTTATTTCCTTACATTTTCAAAGTATTAGTTTAGGAAGGAATTGGTTCGATTTTGAAAATAAGGCAACATATTTTAAAATTTTCCTTTTGTGATTATCTCCTTCCTTGCACGAGGATTTTTGAAATCTCTGAAAATTTTATATAAACCTTGTGAAAGACTCGATCACCACATCCCAACATTATTCTTCAAGGAAATAATACTCTATAACTAACAGTCGGAACCAATGGCCACAAGAAGCATAACAGTCCGTAAAGGCAAGGTGGTAGACGTTACTAACGTTGAACATGTCGAGGCTCCTGGTGCCAACCTTATTGCTTCGCTGGTAAGGAAGAGATTCTGGCAAGATCAAGGATGGCCTGTGGGATGTATTGCACATCTAGTACTTACTAAGATAGGCGAGTTAGGTTGTGTTAGCTTGGCAATGCTCACCGAGGACGCAAGGCCAGATTGGGTTCGCTAGTTTTACGCAAATTCTAATTGGGAAAGGAAATTTTTCTCCAAAGTTGAAGGACACGTGATAGATTGGAGATCCGTAGCCTTAAACAAATTTTTTTGGCATCTGAACAACATTAGGTTGGAGTGTCAAAAGCTTCTTAAGAAGCCAACTAAGAAGCAGTTGCAGATGTGTGTGGAAATGATTAGAACGGAAGGGGCCAAATGGAAGAATCAATGGTCATTTCCAATGGATGGTGTTAAACCTGAATTTCTGGACTGGATTAAATTCATCAAGAATGCAATTATTCCATCAACTAATGCAAAGATAGCCAACAGGGAGCAAGCACTACTGCTTTATGCGATAACAATTAGAATGCAGATAAATATAGGCAAGTTAGTAGAAGGACAAATTCAGCCTTGGGCCTTGGCCAAATGCAGGAAGATTTTTTGCCAACACATTGTCACTAAACTGTGCTTGGAACAAGGTGTTCAGCTGCAAACAACTGATCGAATTTTGAAGATGCACACAAATCATGTTGAAGAAGCTGCGAATCTTAGGTGGAAGGAGAAAGGAAAGAAACTCGAAGTGTTTTTAAAGAAGGATAACTTAGTTAAGCAATTCGAGGCGTTATTCATTAACTCATGAGACTTCTGGGAATATGTGAGTAAGAGAAACGAGATAATAGTAAAGGGAGCCGTGGTGCTAAAAGAATACTCCGAATGGCCAGAATTTCCAAACCATTTACTCAATTTAGAACAAGACGAGTTCAGCGACAATGTGAATACCTAGATGGAAGTCCCGCTCTCTTTATTTATTTTAAAGCTATATTTCCCTTTCCGCATGCATTTCAGTTAGTCACAATTTGTTTTTTCCGTAACATGCATATCATGATAGGATGCATATTTCAATTCTTATTTTCAATAATGCATGCATATCATTCATGACATTTAGGATGCAACTTTAATTTCTCTTTTATTAACAGTAATCAGAGATCTAGTAGGCATTTTCTTTTCTTAGTAGAATTCTTAAGTTCCTCTAGATTCAAACCTAGCGCTAGAATTGTCCTTATTGTGCATGGCAGAAAGATCCAATTTTTTACGAGGAAAACCTAGAGCTTGAAATAAAGTATTTAATTATGGAAATAAATAAGTTTTGGGGAACTAAGCTTCACCTTCATTGGAGACAATGAATATTTTAAGTTTGGGGGTGAGAGTAAGCCCGTGGATGATTTAAACTTCAAAAAAAAGAAAAAAAGTTTACGTATTTTGTCAGAATGAGCGAATAAGCCATAGGTAATCTCGAAATGCTCCACTATCACTTAAGCAAAAGCTTTATTCCTTTGCTTAGATGATTTGTTTTATGCTCAAGCAAGTCATTCTAAGAACTACGAAATTATGATAGGAGCATAATTCGAAAAGATAACCTGAGATTTAAATCTTTGCAAAGTGTGTTGGCCAACCATAGCTTTAGGAAGTAGTTAAATGTGATAAATTGAGTAAACGAGAATAATTACGATGACGAACGATCTGCCTCTAACGAAAAGGAGAATTTTGGACGCGAACCTGACTCTTTGGGAAAATTTGAAGTCCTTTAGGAAGAGAAGTTTATGCTAGGATTAGGAAAGGCAATAAGACATACTAGAGCTAAACTTAAAGAAAAAGAAAAATGTTGATTCAGTTAATCAAAATGCTAATAATTAGGCTACGCATTGCTTGGGACAAGCAATGATTCAAGTTTGGGGGTTTGATAGCTCTCAAATAGGTAATTATTTAGGCTGATTTATTAAGCATTTTATTAAGGAATCAGTAAGTTTTTCGAGCTATTAGGAGCATTTTGCGAATAAAAGTGTAGAAATCAGCATGTGTACAGAAAATAGCATCATCAGCGCATTATGCGAATTAGATACAAATATTATACAATTTTATGCTAAAAGCTATTAAATGCAGGAAATGCTAAACACTGATGCTGGAGGAACGAAACAATGCGAGCAGCGATGCACACAGAAGAATCACACATTCACAAGGCGATCGCGCTTGAGAATCACACCAACATAGAAATAAACAGAGAATCAATCAAACAAAATTAAATAAATTCCAGCGGAAATCAAGAAATCTTGCATTAATGAAGATTTTCCAGCTCACCTAGGCTTGTTGACCAAGTAAATCAACTCTATAAATTATAAGAAGGAAGCCGAAGTTTGGTGAGCTAGTCAGATGACTAGAAGTCGATCTAAGTGAAGAAAAACTACGTCAGATGGTTAGAACCCAATTCATGCGAGAAGCAATTGGTGGTGATTGAAGGAGCGGATGACAAGGGGACTGCACACTTCACAGCCGTGCCAATTTTGTTTTATTGTTTTTCTTAGGAGTAGTTATAATGATAAACATTTAATAGTTGTAATAAAATCTACTGATTTAAACTTCTTACTGTGTGTTAATTGTTATGCTATGTTATTAGATTTTTGAATGAATTCTCACGAATAGAATCATACTTAGGAGAGTAGGTTAAAGAGTTTTACACTGTTGCGTTTGTTTATATATATGTATATGCATCGCTTAGCTATCCACGTGTATGACTTATGGTGAATCGAAAAGAGGAACCACATGGAGATCAAGTATGCTACTGTATGTTGAATGCAAGTTTTTGCATCATTCAGGGAGTTAGGAATAACATCACTATTGCTCGCGTTGTCCCGTTTTACTATGGAGTTCACAGTGGAAGCTGTCCTTTCACAAATCACTAATTACAGAAGCACTTCTTAATTGAGGGAAGCGAGAAACTCGATAACTAGTCCCGCGTTCCTAACATCTTCTAGACCTGTTCATTTATCTTTACTCATTGCATTCATATTTATTTCTGTCAAGCATTTGCATATATTTATTTCCACATTCAAAACCAAAATCAAACACACTTTTACAATCCATTTATTTACTTTTCAGCATAACTCTCGTTTTAACAGTATTACTTCTAAACATCAATCTTTGTGGGATCGATAAAATATATACTTATTACTTGCTACAGTTTTGACCGCGTATACTTGCGCATAAGCGATTCTGAGTCATACTTAACTTTAAGTTTTCTCTGAGTTAATTACTGTACGATTATATTAGCACCCAGAATGCAATCCAGTTCAGCAATTCAAGCTAATGTTTTTATCAAGTATTTTATAACTCTTCGATGCTAGAGTGAAACCTTTAATTGAAGGAAAGTGAAATTTTGTAAGAAGTAAAAGCTTTAGTTGTCACAAATTTATTAAGTTTAGAAATTTAATTTCGCAGAATCTTTTAGCCAGAGCAAACTCAATCCGAATTAACCCAAGCCTTAAAATTTTAGCAAACTTTAAGTTTGGGGTTGCTGAGCGTTTTCATTGGGACAATGAAAAGTTCAAGTTTGGGGGTGGAGTTTGCTAAAGCGAAAAAAAAAATGCAAATATGCTCGCAAAAAGTGCATAAATTAAAACATGCTTCAAGAGCGATTCACCAGAGAAAAACTAATTGGATAGTTGCCATTTCGCTGAAGTAATAGGTGAGATTTGCAAACCTAAACCCAAGGGTGGATAAAAATATGAAAAATTTAAAAATTTCCCAAATAAATGCGAGAGCAAAGTGAATCAAAGGGCTAGTAGCCCAACTTTCTGGGATCATTTCTCTGTTGTTGATTGCTCTAACATCACGTACCTATCTTTATATCAAACATTCGATGAAAATTGAGCAAGCGACAATAGGAAACGTAAGTGAGGAATCCCCAACAAGCTGTAAAAGTAGAGTATTCACTTCGGTAAAAGATAAAATGTACCAAGTTAAAGGAAGTGAAAGAGCTTAAAGCAAAGAGTTAAATCCGATTGATTATTAAAGGATAGGAGAACCAAAAAGTTGAAGTTCTAACCCAAAAGGGGTTTACGCGAATGAGGGCTAAAGCCAATTATAAAATGGAGTTTCCTGAAAATTTAAAAATTTTGCCCAGCATGGTCCAGTTATAGAAGAACTTTACTTAGAAATTTTCTTGAACTCTCAAATTGATTTGTTGATTGCTTTAGTGAAGTAGAGAAGCGATAATCTGTTGAAGCGAAGAAAAGATAGGAAAAAACAAATGTTCTTAATTGAAAATTAAGCTATTATTCGAGACGAGCAATAATGCAAGTTTGGGGGTGTGATAACTCTCAACAATTGAGAGTTAAAGTAGCTTAAATTAATATATTTTTAGATAAAATTTTCTATAATTAATTGATAATGTTTAGAATTTCTCCCCTATGTGCCCACAAGAACGAGGAATTCCAAAGCCAAGTGATGCACTACATGCGATAGACGCGCATCACTTGGACGTATATGCAAATGAGGGATAGGGACATTCAGATAGAGCTCTAAAGAAGGAACGCGTAGTTTCAGCTCCCACCCTTTCCAACTAAAGTACTTCAGGACTGGATACAACCATTTGAATCAGAAGCGAAATCCACCTGATGAAGGCGCTGATTCGGCGAATTAAAGGAAGTATCTATCTACAATCTTGGTAACACGCATTAATTTTTTATTTTAATCGCATGACTTCTTTTATGTTGCTGATTAGTAAACATGCTTAATTCCATTTTTTCTCATATTTTCCTACTTAGAAGCTGTGCAATCCATAGTCACTATTTTAAAACGACACAGGAACTTGGGTAGATTAGCGGTATTAGGAAAGCGAGGTCACTAGGAAAGCGAAGTATTAGCAATAGTCAGTGCTATAAGTAGTGAGAGAGTGTGAATCTTTTGAGGGTTAAAACTAAAAGCCCAAAGCAAGGAAGTTAAATTTGAGATTTATTTAAGTTTGAGGGAACTAAACCTCACCTTCATTGGTGACAATGAAGCTTTTAAGTTTGGGGGTGAGGGCAGCTCGATGAGTGAATGCTGAAAAGAAAGAGTGATCGAAAGTAGTATAAAAAAATAAAAACAAAATGGAAAATAAAGATCAAAATATTGCGGGCAAAGATGCAATCACTTAAGCGCATGTAAGCCTTAGGATTCTCATTACTCCACTGTCCATTATTAGTGCAAGTTAAACCCTCATTTGCTTAAGTGATCTGTCTGATGCTCAAACAAGAACATCTTAAGAACTATGGATTGCAGGCACGAGTACACCTTGAGTAGGAACACGTTAAGCATAATCCTCAAGGGATCAATGGGACCTAGTTGGCAGCTTTGACCAGATGTTTTGGGAAAACTTAAGAAATCAAGAAGTTGTTTGAGATGCTTTGAGTCGTAGGCATTAACTCTTAGGATGTCCAATCTGTCGATCGAAAATGGAGGAAGCTAGAGCTAATAAGCGAAGCAAACTAGTTTACATCGGGACCCTGGGTACTAATTTTTTACCTTATGTTCCGAGTTAGGAAGAAAATCGGGATTAATGGATTGCAGAGTGACTTTGTGGTAAATTAAGAAGATAGTATCTTTTCTATTCAAAATACCCTTGTGATTGTTTTATATTGCTCGGGGTAAGCAATATTCTAGTTTGGGGGTTTGATAGTGCTAAATAATAGCACTATTTAAGCCTCTAAACCCTTGCAATTTACTCATAAAGTAAGCAAGCAACAATATAAAAAGGGAGTTAACTCGACTACATTGCAATTATCTAGCATATTAACCAACATCACGTGTATAATAGAAGTATGAGAATAATGCAGTTTTTAGATGCAAACGCGCGCTTAAGCACAGAAACTGTGGTTATTTCCAAAACTCGCTGACATGTTGAATTTTGCAGGCAATATCTCGCGAATGCGGATGCAAACGGATAGGATCGGGTCAACGGAATAGAAAAGGAAAAGTGGACGATAGACAAAATTTACAAAATCACGAAAATAAGGATGGAAAGAATCAATGAAGAAATATTCTATAAGAACTCGACTCTAAAACAGTCCTAAATATGGTTCTTACTCAGCATGCATGCAATTAAAGATAAATAGTCCGTGAAAACGATTCAAAATACATTAAGATCCAAGATAAAAGCATTTAATTCGGAATTCCTGTTTAAAACTTTAAAACCAATCCCTGGCCAGAGTATTAATAAAAACATCCACAAAGCAACATAAATAACACTATGCAAAATTCCCTACAGACTTCGTGTCCAACTACATGCTGAAATAATTAAAGACATAAAAGACAAAGTGACGTTGGCAGCTCCCATGATCATTCAGCTCTTCTGATAACCGTCCCGGTGCTGTCCCAATTTACCTGGTGGAAATCCATAGAAAAATAAAGGTGAGTTCAAAGGCACTCAGTAACAATCCCCAACCGGGGTATAGTACGAAACATCAAATCATTTAGTATCCTAGTATACATGCAAACGGTTACCACCACAGAAACTTTACCTTGTGATCTCAACATAACTCCTGAGTCCTCAGGAGTCTCCTACTCCCGACCTAATGATTAGCTCTCTAAACTGATCCCGATCTATTATCCTCGAAGGTCTCTTACCCTCGACCAAATGACCAGCTCTCAAAACTGATCCCGAATCAATAACCCTCGAGAGTCTCATACCCTCGGCTAAGTGACCAGCTCTCAAAATTGATTCTGATAAGCTCTCTTAACTGATCCTAGGACACTCGGAAGAGTACCTGATGTCTGGCTCTAAACTGGATTAGAAGTGGTGTACTAACGACATTAGCTCGACGGAGCTCTCCTCCCAGTGCCTAATGCGTGTGAGCGCACACCGCATGCTGCTACAAACTACTTAAATGTGGGGTCTAAATTGTAACGGCCCAGTTTTCCATTCTGGTTTCCCAGGTATGTTCGGTTGCTTTTTCTGTTGTCGGTTGGGCCGTTAGGGCAGCTTGGACCCCTAAGGGCATTTTGGTAATTTTGCCTCCAGGGGTAGTCTCGTAATTTGCCACAGTTCTGAATTGATTCGGTTAAATTTATTGAGTTGAGTTCTTTCAGTTTCAGGTTCCAGGTGCCAGCTTGGCCTTTTGGAGAGGTTTTGGAGCTTCGGTATTTGAAAATATGAATTAAAGTTGCACTTGCCAGGACTCGAACCCTCGACCGAGAGAGGACACGTGTCGCAACCTCCTTCTCCCCTTACTTTTTCCAAACCCTAGGAGTATTTAGCCGATCTATTCATTTGCTTTTCCTCACCAAAATCCGAAGACACTCTCTTTTCTCTCAAAGGAAGAAGCTACCCGAGATTTTCCCTTCATCTCTTTTCCCCTTCGCCGAAGCTCCCAACCACACACCATCGCCAACACACCCAAGCTCGCTCAGCCGCACGTCCAAGACACCCAGCGAGACTTCGTCAAGCAGCAGATCACCGGATCGCTAGCCCTCGCGCGAACCTTCTCGCGTACATCCTGCAGCTCGCCCTCCGCGTGCCTTCCCTCAGCCGATCGCGGTCGCCTCGCCCGATCTCCCTTCACCTCAGCGAGCCCACGCGAGATTTACAGCCTCGCGCACAGCCCGCATGCCTTCGCTCCAGTTCGCCCAGCGTCCGCGCAACTCGCTCGTACGTTCCTTCGCCCACACATTCGTCGCACGCCCAGCGCTCATGCGCATTTGCTGCAGCAGCCCCAGCGTCCACGCAGCTCACTCGCACGCTCCTTCGCCCTCCCGCCGTCTCCCTTCGCCACAGTAGCAGCTCTGCCGCACGTTTGCCCCTGTCGAGCCAGCCCTCTGCCTACCGCGTACGAGCTTATCGAGAGCCCTTCAGCCGAGGGTTTTAGCTGTCGTTTCTTGAGCCTCAGGTTTGGGGTAATTTCCTCTTCCCGAGCCTCCTGAGTGATTGGTTAACTGTTTCCTTTTAGCCGTTAGTTACTGATTAATTATTATATTTTATTTGTTAGGTTGTTGTCTGCAGCTCTAGGAGCACGTTATTTCCCGTTTATTGTATCTGCTTATTATTCAGGTAAGGATTCCCTTCCAGGGTTGTGTGGACCCTGCGGGACTTCGTTGATGCTTTCTTGTATGTTTATTTGCTGCTTTTGGTATGTTAGTTGATAGGACCTGTTTGCTGAACTATTCTGCTAACATGTTCGTTATCTGTTTTACATGTTAGTGCCATGCTAGGTTGTCCTTCCGGCATGTTTTATTTATACTTTCCAGTTCGTAGTATCATGCTAGGGTTGTGTATTGTGAACATGTTGAATGATAGGAACAGGGATCATATTCTTAGATAGAACCTATTAGGATGTCATCATCCAAAGGTTGAGAGTGGACCCACGTACGTGTCCCCACCGGTCGGGCTGTGAGGACAGATTCCTTACCCCAGCAGCCGTGTGGAGTTAGCTACCACACGGCATAAGCCTAGTCTGTAGCCTGCTAGAGCGGAACCCTGTCAAT
>JBBMKA010084118.1:0-45224 GCA_037833695.1 Sechiopsis laciniata | reverse complement strand
GACAATATAAATTAAATAACTAATTGAATAAAAATGCTAATTTTTGAAGAAGTTAATTTATAAGGTCAATAAAAATACAAAAGAACACTTTATTAACAATGGTCACATACTTAATTTGTCAATAATTATAAATAATATAAAAAATATATAAAATTTAATCAAATCATAAAAATTAAAGTTATAATATTCACTGCATTCTAATTTTCTCACGATCCCAAGAAATAAATTTGTAATATGTGTGTGTTTGTGAGGGAAATTTTCTTTCCATAAACATGCTAAAAACGTAATAAAATATTATTTTAATACAAATTGAGGAGGAGACCAAATAATATGAAGCCAACAAGAATAAAATTTTCTTTGAATCTGTGATTATGGAATTGAAATGAATTACCATTATCAAGATAACCAATATGCCACCGACCCATTCGGATAAAAAAATAATAATAAAATAAAATAAATGGAGTGGTTCATTGAAATTGTTCTGCTTTAAATGAGTATAGCATATGGCGGATGCTTATAGCATAAGGGGCCGGGATCATGTTCAGCCCATTCTTTTACTCCCTTGCATTTGGCCCCTTTACTTTACTTTACTTTACTTTACTTTATTTTCATTTTTATGAATCACTATTTTCCCTCAAATATTGATGCATATGATTTCTAAATAAAAATTTAGAAGCCAACCAAAAGAGTAGCTCAGCAACGTCAATTTATTTTTATGATTAAAATGTCATAAGTCTCAATTTTTTATGAAACTACTCAAGTCGCTTTGTTCATCATTTCAAAAAAAAAAAAAAAAAAAAAAAAAAAAAAAAAAGTTGGTTTTTTTCATATGTTCATTTACTCAATTTCTAAGAAAAAGAATGTACGAAGAATTAAGAAAAAAGTCAGAGAGTATCAACAGGGAAGAAATTGAGCTCTGTTATAAATTGTTTTTTTAATTTTTTAATTTTTAATTTTTAATTTTTTTTATTTTAAATATCCAAGTTTCATGCCCAAGTAAACTATGACAAATTTATAGTAGAGTTGTCAAAAGGAGCCGTACTCTAATAATATCATATATGACACAATAATTAAGAATTTATGAATTCGAATTCCTCTCTAATTAAAAAAAGGTTTTATAATAAAGTTAAACAAAGATAGATTTCACCTCTTGAAATATCCTCACCTTATCAATGTAGGATTCTCAACATGCCCCATCAATATGATGCCTCTTTTTGAGCAATCAATCTTGAATCGGATTACCCGTTTGGCCTCTGATACCATATTAGATAGTGTGGACATCCATCTCAAACCAATTGGTAATGAGAGGAGTAGCCCACCTGCCTTTTAAACACTTGAAAATATCCTCACCTTATTAATGTGAGATTCTCAACAAAATATAGCTAGCTATGACATTAAATGGTTTTATATATTCCATAGAAGAAAAAATAAATTGACATAACATCTAGAGATACATATTGTTATTCATTTAACAGTAGATGGTGATTGATTAGGAGGCAAGTCATCCATATATATGGTAAACATATAGATTGTACCGTGTTGAGATAACTCTCTCACCTACTTTGCTAAGCTTAGAGTGTTTATAAAAATAATATATTTTTTAATCATTGTGACTGTTCGGACCAACTTGCGTGTATTCATTGTTGTCACGAGATCTTTGAATGTCAAGAAAAATTGGTAAAAAATTAATTTTTAGGTAACTAACTCTTAGTTCTCCAAGACCATCTTAAATATTAGACCATTAATGATTTTTTTTAAATAAATATTTAATTGATGATATAAAATGGAATTTGTGACTTAGAATTATCAAATATTGATTTAACTTTTGAGATCTAACATGTGAATTAATAATATAAAACCAGACAAAACCAATAACACAAGCATCCAACTACAATTCTACCCAAGCATCATGTTGAAGTATGACTAGATCTAAGAATTTAATCATTGTATACATTTTTAATAATCAATAACCTAAAGAAAAGTGTAATGTAGAGAATGTTAAATACCATTTAGAAAATTAAAAATATCAATAGATATTTGAAACAATTTTCCAAAAAGTAATCACCTCAATGCAACCAGCATGGAAAGCCACGTGTCAAGTTCTAAAACATGGGAAGAGGCCCTTATGTAGTTATGGATTGGATTGAACTCAAATTGGACCATTCTTTTGAATCAAAATCCAACTTGATGTTTTTGTAGTCATATGAGTAGCCTTTAACCTTGTAGACAATGAAATAAAAATGGCATTTTTTTCTAAATTAATTTTCTAACAATGTGTCTTTGATCTCTTGGCACAATGCATTTGGAGTGTTGTTTATGATTCAAATGCATTTGATCTCTTGGCACAATGCATTTAAGTATTTCCCAAGCTTAGATACGATACCGCCGTACTAATTAAGTTTTATTCTTATTAATTTAACTAATTAAGTACAAAAAGTGTTACTTAATTTTCGTAATTATCTTGAGTTATTAATTTTTTTAATATTATCTGTATTTTAATTATTTGAAAGTGTAACACTTTCTTGTGCACATATGACAATATGAATTGATATAATAATCAAGAAAGTACAAAGAATTAAAATATTATTGATTTAATTCATATTGACCATCTATATACAAATTATACAAACTTTTTTTTTTAAAAACATGTTATAGAATCAATCAGTAACTCTCTAGTGCACATATGTGAAAATATCAATCCTTTATTATTATTATTTTTTTTTTTTGAGAATGTGTCAATCCCTTATCTATGTGTCTTGGTAAGTTTTTCTTCTTTTTTTTTTTTTGAAAGAAAAATAGTAAGATGTTGTTTATACTTATGAAATTTATCGAAGAGAGAATTATAGTATTGTAAGGGTTTGTATTTTTTAATTGAATAATTGCATTAAAGATGCTATTATAATATAACAAAAGAGAATTATAAAACATTATTCATTAGATATATGATGGAATTTTAGGTTACAGGTTTGAAAATGATTTAGCCATGTTTGTCTATCCTTTGGTAAAAACAATGAATTTACTCTACTTCACAACATTGGTTCAAAACCTTTCTTCCTACAATGTATAATAATAATAATAATAAGAAAAATATTGGAAATAATCTTAGCCACAAACAGAAAATATCTATCATACTCTAATACCATGAATAAGGCCTAATTTCATATATCTTGATATGTTGTTGTTTCATATAACTCATGTCTTGTGTTTGAGATTAGTTCATTTTTTTCTCTTTTATAATAACATGTTAAACACTATTTATCATAATTTATGTTACAATAACTTGCATTTCAAACACAACTTATAATAATTTATCGTTTATGATAATTCAACATATGTTCCAAACATGACCTTATAATAACTCAAATGTTAGAACAAACTTCCATCGTGTATGTGAGTAGATTCAATTAGCTCCATGGGTCATTTTCTAAATTTAATAGCTATTACTAATTAAATGTCAAAGAAAGTGGTATTACTTACCATTTCAGTTTTATGAGTAAAAGTGTGGCCAATGGCCTATATAAAATTTTAAAGTTTGAATTTATTAGATACAAAATTTGAAAGTTGATAAAAATAATGTATATCTAAACCATAATAAATAAGAAAATTTCAATCTACCATTGGTAAACCAAACCTCATAAATATCATAGGAAAATGAGTCCAAACTTTTTGTCTAAAATTAAGAGTTGGAATGAAGTATTTTTAACAGCCGTCTTGTTAAATTAAGTTGTGACGACTCACAATTTTATGTATTCAATCTTTTATCGTAAATTAAATGTAGTTACTTTAAGAGTCTTGTGAGTTGATTAAGTTGTGACCACTCACATTTTTATATATAAAATTTTATGTATTTAATCTTTTATGGTAAATTAAAATTATGTTAGGATTTTTTGTAACGCCTTTAGAGCGTTTAGAATTTGAATATTATTCTTGGGTTGAATAATGAAAATTGGCTTCAAGTTCAACGGTGAACGTAAAAAATCTTCCTCCTAAACCACTATGTGTCAGCTCTGCTACTTGTCTATTTAGTATTTACTAAAATTTACTTTACCTTCATATTGATTTATTTTATTGGACATTTAATAATTTGAGATTTTAAAATACAATAAGTGACATTGTTAAAATTGTTGCATAAAGAAAAAAAGGGGACATTGTTGAAATGAAGACAACAGAAACACATGAAGCTACCAACCAACTTGGCGACAATCCTCACAACCTGGAGGTGACAAGACTTGTAAAAGTGTCATTTTCCATCTTGTCGTGAAATTATTGGTCATATCACAAGGCAATTCCATCTCCTTCATGGACCATGACAACAAACAAACGACATGTCGAAACCAAATTCAATTCAAATCATACATTACTTTAGTTTTGAACCATGTACATGAGAACTTAACAACTTATTTAAGAAGTGCTCGTCTTTACAAATTAGTTTTGTTAAATTCATATTTAAAGTCCAATAATTTATACCTGCAAAGCCTAGTAAATAACGGATTTTAATTTTTTTTTTTTTTTTTTTAAAAGCCTAGTAAATAAGGGCAACTTGGGCAGTGACAAATCTGGTACAGTTTTTTGTCATTAACATTACAAAATGTTTATTTTACAAGTAATTTATATATTTTGGTAAATAAGTAAAAAAAACTATTCATATTTGTTAGATTCAATCGTTTACTGAACGCCATATTTACAATGTTGACAAACTTTCTGCCATGCCATTCCTGTAGAAATGATAATTAAAAAAAAAAAAAAAAGATTTATCGTGAATTTGTCACTCCAGAGACAATTTCATATACTCATGCATAGTTCAATTTAAAATATTGAAAACTGTATCTGGCGCATATACTAAAATGATATTGGTTCAAAATCCACACCTTTGGCTAAAACATAACAATAATAAAATCAAGGTCTTCAAAAAAAAAAAAAAAAAAAAAACCAATAATAAAATCAAGTAATTTGATTTTTTTTTATTTTTAGAATAATTAATTTGAAAACTAATATGCGAGGCACACAACAGATGGCGCCATGAAGAGTTAGTTCTATCTTGCACTTTTTCATTTGGAAGAGCATGGAGCCTTTCGTGAACAGTAATAGCTAATAATTCTTTCCTTTTAAACCATCTGTACATTTAAATTAGCACTTCCCTACTTTCCCAAAGTGATTTTCTAACAAATTTAATTATGATTAACAACTCCTATTAGAGTTTTGAATGTAACCGTAATAAGGTGAATTACACATCATGTATTAGCTCTAAGATGAGTTAATGTTTAACTTAGATTAATTAAGGATTAGTTTTACTAATTATGAGAGATGTGTTTAGGAGCTCATATAAAAGCTCATTTGGGAGTTTTCTTCTAGCTTGAGAGTGAGAGTTAGAAACCCTAGGATCTTGAGAGCCCTCGTACTATCTTATCAATGACGTTTTGATGGTCAATCGATTCATAACAGTGGAGTAGGGACGTTCCTGAACCACTTAAATCCGGTGTTCTCTCTTCTCCATCCTTCTATTTCTTTATTGTTCGATTCATCTCTATATGCATTCATTCTTGGATTAGATGTTAGATCTGGAATTTGCATTTACAATAACCATGACAATTAGCATATAACTCTAGATAAGCTACCTATTATAATCTATCTCTCCCCAGATTCATCAACTGTTTAAAAAAACAAAATAAAGGAGAATATGGTAGTGGTTGCGACAAGAGAGCTTAGGGTGTTTGGGGCAAAGAGGTGAAATAAAGAGAATAAGGAGAATGGTTCTATGTATTTGAACCATCTAGAATCATTCTTTCCATAAACACATTTTTCCATAATCAACTTTTTATCCTCTTAATCACTTTTTATTCTTCCCACAATTACTTTTTGTTCTTAACTATTTTTCATTCTCATTGCTCATTATTTTATTTTTCTCCAAGATTATTCTCTTTATCACACACAAATAATGATTCTCCTCATAATCTCAAACATAAATAAATTCTCCTCATAATCCCAAACACAAATAGTGATTCTCCTCATAATTCTTATTTTCATCTCAAACACAAATAATATTCTCCTCGTATTCATTTTCCTTCTTATTTTCCCCATTCTCATCCTCATAATTATTGTCATTCACCTTATCCCAAACAGCTACTAAAAATGAACTTTTCTCAAGTTTTCTTAACAACTAAAAAAAAAAAAAAAAAAGCGGAACATGACATCCTCATGTTGAAAAATGCCTCATAGTTCTGGCATCAACTCAGTCGGCTGCCAAAAGATGAGAATCTAAGCTCGTGTTTTTTTAAACTAATAATGCAGGTATTACCCGCGGGATTCTATTTATCAGTTTAATAAATATGGAATTTGGACGTGGATAATTTTATTAAAATTCTTTATGATAAAAACTAAACAAAATTGTTTCTCTCACCTGCTTGGTAGCTGATCTATCGCTCTACAGATATCCAATCATCTGATCAATCAATCCATTGCTTTGTCAAATGAGAAACCATCCCATGCCCGACTTCCAACTGCGATAAGGATCAATTGCAGATTAAGTCAATAATACATCAAATCAAGAACAAATAAGTTGTCAAAGTGGCAAGAAATTCTTACCGATTAATGGACCAAACTCTTTTTTGCAGCCGATATAAAATGAGTCGTTCAGGATAGTGACTGACGTTATAACCACGTTTTGAAGGTTAAAGAATGGACATCAATGATGAGTGTATCCGCCTGATATTCTGAATGTATTAGTTATCACCAGATCTATAGTTCGAATCTCCCACTCCCCAATTATACAAAGAAAAATAATCGTCGGGTATTATGCCTGTTATCGAAGATACAAGTACAAAGTATTCTTCAAAATCGTGACGTTTTTAGAATCTACAAGCTAAAGAGCCTCAGCAACACACTGAGGTTTTATTAATTGGAAGTAACAAAGCATTTATACCACAATACGATATTACATAAAAAGTTCTATACTGTACTCCGCTAGTGTTACTGGTGCCAGCAAGAAGGTAGTGAATTAAAGCAGAGAGATAATTGGGATTACCTAGGGTTATACAGAATTCTTATTTTCCTTTAATTTAAGACAAGGTGAACCTAGGATGTTGAAATTATGGTACACGGCACTCCTCTATATTCCATATTTCTTTGGCATACTGGGCAATTGTTCGGTCACTGCTGAATTTTCCGCTCCCAGCTGTGCTCAATATCGACATCTTCAGCCACAACTTTCGGTCCCTGCATAATATGTATATTATTAGGATTAGAATCTCCGACATCTTGGTTGATAATGAAGACTTTAAGTCAGATAAATCCTGTTAATGTATGTTCTTAGAAAAAAAAAAAAAAAAAAAAACTTCAGGTTAATGTTTAATCCAAAAGCAGCAGTAGAACAAAACCAAAAGCCTCTATAGTTGTTTCGATTGTTGAAGCCACTCTGATATCAATGAATCCGGAAGCTATTAGAAGTTAACACACACTTCAAATATGGAGGCTTGGTCAATTATTGAATATATTGACTTCAACAGTAATCTAGTTTCTTCTTCTTTTTTTGAAAAGAACAGTAATCTAGTTGAGGCTTGGTCAATTATTGAATATATTAGACATGATGGTTCATCAGTAATCTAGTTGAGGTTGAGTGTGTCGTATTATATGATAAGAAAGGCCAGGTAATCTTCCATGGAGAAAGAAATGGTGCCTAATTGGTAATCAAGGGGCAAATCTCTACCATGCACTCTAACTCAAGCTAAAAGTTGATAAATTAGACCCGTTTGATGACTATTTGATTTTTTATTTGGTTTTTCATCTCTTAAGAAATTGTTTTGAATTCTTAGCCAAATTTTAAAAACAAAAACAAAATTTTGGAAACTATTCCTTTTTTTTTTTAAGTAAAATATGAGTTGGTCTTTGAAAATATAAGCAAACGGTAAATATAAAAAAAACAATGAAACTACTAAATGAAGAAGTGTTTTTAGGTTTAATTTTCAAATGCAATTCAGCAGAAGTACCATCAAGGTAAACTCAATGATCTAAACAAAGTTTCCATGATTGAGATCCAACTATTTCCCTAATGCCTACCTGAATTTTTTATCTGTTAAATTAAGGCCCCAATTGATAACTATTTAATTTTGAGGAAAACTTCTACACATGGATGTGTAGGGGAGAGCCCTACAATTTGACTATGTGGCATTATTGGAGCCACATAAAGGTATATATTTTAAATAGTTTTATTTGTAAAATAATTTTGTATGGCTCTAATGATGCTAGTTAAATTGTAGGGCTTTTCCTCTTTAACTTTTTGTTCTTTAAAATTAAGCCTATAAATACTACTTTCACATATGAATTTCATGGTTTTGTTTTCTACTTGTTGCCTACATTTTAAAAACCAAACATTTTAAGAGAACTAAAAAAATTATTTTCAAAAACTTGTTTTATTTTTAAATTTGAATGAAAATTCAAATGCTTCCTTTAAGAGATGAAAATCATTATAGACAAATGTGAAGAAAACAAGCTTAACTAAAAAAAAAAAAAAATCAAATGGGTATAAAAAATCTAAATTGCAAATAATTAACATCACTGAAAATTGAATGAGAAAAATTACCAGCATCAGTGAACCTAAATTCTGAATGGCCAACCAAAGGGGAAAATCTAAAAGAGCCAGTTTCTTACTTGTAAGCTTCATCTACTCTTGCCTGTGCATCCATGTAGGCTGAGAAGTCATGACCAACAAGAAAGTAATCACCACGGCCATAGCCTGAGTTTCCCTCAAGGGAATCCAGGAGTGGGCCGTAGTCATAGTTTCCAAATGCTCCACTCCTAATGAACTGTTTTGCTTCTTCAAATCGGGGGTCTGGCTTAAACTGCATTGTCGAAATCAAAAAATGAGTTTTTGAGTATAAATGTGAGAAACTCTTTAAAAGAACGTTGTTAAGCACTTTGCAATTTCGTTATCCGGAGGAGTCCTAGAAAGATGTAGTCAACAGAGTAATATCATGCTATCCAAAATCCTGCTTGGAAGGCACTTTCATTGAATTGTGGTTCCATTTATCGCCCAGGAAAGAGTAAGAAGTAAGAACCAGTTATTTGAATTTGAAATACAATGGACTGCTAAGCCCTATGGTAGTAAACCAGCTGTCACTTTCATAAAGTGTTCCTCATTTAAATATAAAGGCACAGAAAACATGAAGATCATTACGAGTACATCAGTGTCATACAAGTTTCAAGTTCATAATTTGAAGTGTCCAATTATTTTCTTTTAAAAAGAAAATGGAAAAAATTACATCAAGAACAAGAATAATTGCATTCAGAAACTAAAAACCAATTAATTAAAGTGCGCGCGCACACACGCATATATATAATTTATTAAAAAAAAAAATGAAGCAAGTAAACTTGATCAAATCTTGCCTTTTTAAAAAAAATTAAAGGATGGACCATTTACTTCGCTTTATATCAACAGTAAAACAAATTGTCCTAAAACAAAGTATTTGAATTTTCCAAGGAAAATAGGTGAATTTAAGTATCTAGTTAAACATTCACATCAAATAATTGGTAATCCATAATAATCAAAGAAAAAAACAAGTAATTAATGAGAGAAGATAGAAAGAAAAAAGCCTCGAGCAATATATATATATATATTTTTGGTGGTGGTGGTGCCGCAGTGGGAAGTAGGTGAAAACCAAGGAAAAAGAGAAAACAATAAATGGTTAATAAGTACTGGCTTGTTAAATAAACCAATTTTCAGAAGGAAAACAAAACAAAATATTGAATGTATAAAAGAGGAAGGCACACACCTGTCCACACTCTCTCTCTTTCCGGAGTCGAGGGACATTGTCTGCTGTTGCACCAAATAGGAAAAAGTTCTCCTCTCCAATTTCCTCTCTGATTTCAACGTTAGCCCCATCCAGGGTTCCTATTATAAGGCAACCATTGAGCGCAAACTTCATGTTGCTAGTACCACTTGCCTCCATGCCAGCAGTGCTGATATGCTGAGATAACTCACTTCCTGGAATAAGCTTCTCTGCCACGGATACATTGTAATTTGGAACAAATACAACCTGAAAACAATGCCGTAAGAGTAGAGTTAATTAGAAGTAAATGCTTAAAGAAATCATTATGGCCACCTAGCGTAATTATTTGAACATGATTTTATAATAATCCTCTCTTTTTTTTCATCCCTTGTTTGTGTTTCAAAAAGGTGTACATCTGATAACATTGCTCATTTGTAGATTACAATTCAAGGAATTTCTCCATATATGAGAAGAAATTTTTAGAAATTAATAATAATTCTCAGCAAGAGCAATCACACTCATATATGAAAATATTAAAAGCCCACTTCAAAAGGTTTACCTTCAAGTAGTTATTGACCTCAGGATCAGTGTTAACAACTGCACCGACATCATTTACCAGCTTGACTATTCGCTTAGCATTTGTATATGTAGCAAATGCTTTTCCTCCAATCATAATAGTCCGTGGAGTTGTTTTCTTCCGGTCTTCCGGACTCATTTCCTGATAAAAAGCCCATTAAAATTACTAAAATATTATTAATTCAGTTAAAAAGTAAAAAATAAAGTGACTATCTGAAACAAAAAAACACTTATTGACCGTACTGAGTCTATGCATTGAAAGAGTAAGAATCAAAGACCACTTATTTAAATATTAATATTCCACTGCTCATGAAATGGTACGAGCTTAATAAGTATTAAGAAGGTAGAACACAACCAAGAGAATATGTAAAATGAGCAATTTTTTTATAACCAGGAACCGGAGCTTCCGCCCCACTACATACCCAAGGGAACCTACACCCGTTCCAAGGCCTGGACCCGAGAGACAACAAAATTTTTTACAATTAAGGTCACTCATGAGTATCGAACTTGGGACCTCCAAGAGAGGATACCGGAGCTCCCAAGCCTTTACCAACGAGGCCACCCCTTGAGGACGAAAAATGAACCATTTTTAAGAGACCGGAATCGATTTCTTGGCTATGTTGCAGATAGAGATATGATGACAAAGGATATTAAATATACGTTTGTTAGTTGATATAATTAAATTTACCTCAATCCATCAGCTTAGGCTTTTGGATTGATTGGTGGTTTAACCTAATTCAACAACGTTTTCACCCCCACAACTCCTGCATCACTTATTTGTTTGGCATAAGAGAGAAAAAAAAAAAAAGAAAAGAAAAAGAAATTGACAATACAGTGGAATGTAAGTAGGGAGTATTTTATACCTTCAACTTCTTGTATCGATAAATTGCACCCAAGATATTCAGCAATTGCCTTTTATATTCATGTATGCGCTTAACTTGTATGTCAAATAAAGTATTTGGGTCAATGCTAACACCAGCCACTTGTTCTATATACTGTGCCAACCGCACCTTATTAGCCATCTTTGCTGATGCCCATTCAGCTTGAAGGTCTGCATTATCCGCAATCTTTTGGAGGGAGCAGAGCAAGGACATTAGTTAGACTCTCGATAACCAAATGAGAAATTTTAGGAATTATGAATCAAATAAATAATATTAAAGACAAACCTTTCGGAGACCTGTAAGCAAGTCAAGGTTGGTCACCCAGTCTTCTGTTTTCAACCATTCGGTTATTATGTTACTGAGGTCAGGGTTGCAAAATCGAAGCCATCGACGTGGAGTAATGCCATTCGTCTTGTTCTGAAATTTTGTTGGCCATATTGTTACATAATCTGCAAATAACTCAGCCTTTAAGATATCTGTGTGCAACTGGGCAACACCATTTACCTACAATAACAAGAGGCAAAAACCATGTTACAGAAGCAGCGACCAAAACATCACATTTGAAGAGATTAATCTATAGCTATAATATAGTGTTGAATTTAAGATTTCAAAAAAAAAAAAATATTATCAAATTTAGGAAGATGAAAAAGAAGCAAAACCAAGATGGAAATTCTGACAAGGATAAAATATCAAACTAGGATCTTAACGACCTGTGTTTAAATCAGGACAGAAAGTTTAACGAGAATTAATAATGTGAGATCCTCCTTATAAAATTGATTACAACGCTAAAATCAGAAAGGTCAATTCTAAAAATAAAAATAAAATGGATCCTCACTCTAATGTTGACTACCATGCTTGAATAGAAGAAAATACATAAAATACTCTATTGTAAAGTAAGATTTCTCACCGAATGTCCAGATACAACACACAAATTAGCCATCCGAACCACTGGCTTCTGAGGATTATTATCCAAGATGCGCAAACTGTCGATCTTATGCTCAAGATTATCTTGAGTAGCATGGATCATCGCAACAAACTGTAAGGTTTTTCCAAACTCTATAATAAATCATCTTATAGAGTAGATCAAAGTACATTACAAATGCGTTGAAAGTAGAAAAACAACTTCCATTCTAGAGTGAAATTTGTACCCTCTTGTCAATTTCTTCAATAATTTCCATATGGCGAGGAAGAAGCTTCCACATCACATGCTGTGACCATTTCTCAAGGGCTTCAGGAAGGACAGTGTGATTGGTGTAAGCAATAGTCCTGATCCAGTGTTCAACATAGTCCCAATTTAGAATCTAATTCCAAAACACAAAGATCTCAATCTAATGGAATATATCTATAAATTTCTTACACCTTGTAGTTATATCCCATGCTTCATCCCATCTAAGACCTTCATTGTCCATTAGTAATCGCATCAGCTCGGGAATTGCGAGGGTTGGGTGAGTATCATTCAATTGCACTGCAACTTTGCTTGGAAACTCAGACCAATCCCATGAATCTTTCCCTTGCTTTCTCTCCTTAAATCTTAAAATTATATCCTGTAATTGATTTGAAAATGCTCGTCAGAAGATGAAGAAAAACCAAAGAGCGGGCAGCCAACAGTTGCACATAAACATTGAAAACATTGAGATATAATTGCTGAATCTCAAACAAGTACTAGCAAAAAATTCCTAGGACTGCAGGAACTTTCATCCCAACAAACCTAATAATTGTATAACCAGATCAAAACTTTCATTGTCAGATTATAGAATTTAGAACCATAGAAACCCACTACATACACAACTAGTACAACGGATTATTCTCATGGCATAAACGAACAGTATATGCCTTGCACTTTTCACCAACTGTAGTTCCATTTGCTAGAATTCACACCAATGGAAACCCACTAATGATCCATTTGAGATTAATTGCATCTCTTACAAAAAAAAAAAAAAAAAAAAACTTTCAATAATTTTAACCAACTATGTTTGGTAAATATGTTTATAAGCTTTCATCATAAGCCCTTTAACTTGGTATTTATTTTTCAGAAGCACTTTAAGTGCTACTTTTAAAATTGGTTATTGGACTAATCATTTGTTTTGTTAATAGAAAATCCATACTTCCATTGAGTTTTTTTTTTTATTATTATTATAACCAGGAATCGGAGGTCTGATGCTTTTAATACTACATACCCAGGAGCACCTACACCCATCCATACTTCCCTTAGGTTAAAAAAATAAGTAGTTGCATGATATAGCTGCCAACTTGAGCATCTGGTAAAGGTATTGTAGCCTTAACCGAAAGGTCACAAGTTCAAATGCCCACTCCCTATACTGCCAAACTTCAAAAAGAAAAAGTTGCATGATATAGTTACCAAATGCTCAAATCATGGTATTTTCCCCCTATAGCACAGTTGTCACTCACACAAAGCAAACAAAATATGCTTCTGTATATACTACATCAATTATTTAAAGACACATACACAAACTTAACTTTTCAAACCATTTTGTATCCTTCAATGTGGAAAGACAGCTATCCCAAGCCAACACGAGACTAAAAATTACCATCATGAAAAATAAGAATATGAAAAACAATCTCCCAACCTGAAGTGACGCACTGCAAAGGAAATACTGTTGCTTTAATCGCAAAAGTTTTCCATTCTCTGTAGCATCCCCAGGATATAGAACGGCACATATCTGCAAATGCATAACATGGTATGCTAAAATGTCCTTTAGAAAAAAAAGGAGATTGAAAACTTAATAATAAAACACTGTTATTGATTGAAAGTCAATCCCATGAGCTTTCCAGTAGGATAATTGATAACAAACCTGTTGCGCTCTAGAATGAAGCTGTGCAGCAGATTCATACTGTCCATCATTGAATTGAAAAAGGTCAAAATCATCTGCACGTGCTTTTGCTTCCCACAAGCGAAGACTATTAGTATTCTTGGTTTTATATCCTGGAATTGGTACATCATATGCTAGAGCTTGCACAATCTCTCCTCCAATCCATCTCCGGCTATTATTAACATTTAACACAATGCAAAAGTACAACTTTCACTGGTCAAGAGTTATGCCCAAAACAGTGGAGTTAATTGAAGTAAGATGAGTGTTTGAATTTACGGCCTTAAACATTTAACAGTATAGTGTCTTCTTAATGGAGTAGTTAAGGCAATTAGTTCAGTCACCACAGAAAACTTACGATCCATCAGGCTTGACCTCCACGTTACCAAAGAATCTGACGGGGAATACAATATCATGTCTGACAATTTCCCAAGGACTAAATTTCTACACGATTTCCACAAATAAAAGTGTCAAAACATGTCAGAGGTACATTTATATAGAGATTTTCTCAAATGGGAATTTAACCTCAAGCCAATCCTCAGCTATTTCATCCTGGCCATCCTTTGTGATCCGCTGCTTGAAAAGCCCATACCTGTACCTCAAGCCATAACCCCATGCAGGCAAATTTAATGTTGCCATAGAATCCAGAAAACATGAAGCAAGCCTTCCAAGTCCACCATTTCCTAGTGCAGCATCTTTCTCCTATGAGAAATCATATACAATATCAACATTATGCGTGTTAAAAGATAAAATAAAAAACACAGGGCTAATTTTTTACCAAACAATTTTTTTTTCTTTCTTTTTTTAAAAATAAAAATCTAGTAAAAAAATCTAAAACATGAGATCATAGATCAATAAGAAAGTTGATGAAATCATAATTTTTTTTTTTTTTTTAATTTTTATATATTCGTGAGTGTTCAGACTAGCTAACTGACCTAACATCTCGACTATTCTCACGGGACAACCATCTAACCTACTATTTAGTTGTCAAGATGACTCATAGGAAATTAATTTCATAGCTAGGAGGCCATCATAATTGAATCCATAACCTCTATACACTTTATGATTTACATGATAGTTAGTTTTTTTTTAAATAAGAAACAAGTTTTGCATTGAAAAAAAATGAAAAGAAGAAAAAGCTTCAAATACAAACCTCAAAAAGAGGGAGGTAACAAAGAAATACATAAAATAAAGACAACATAATCAGGACAACAAACTGAAACGCAAAAGACAACAAAAATATGAGATGTCAACCCATGATGGTTATTGAAATCATAAATTCATTATGTGCTAGTAGGATACGGAAAAATCATTAAAAAAAATGAATGCATCTAAATGTTTATATATTCATGTGGTCATTGATTCCTACCGAAGCTGAAGCCTCATTGAATTGTCAGATAGTATAAATTTAATATATGGACCGACCAATGTCATGAATGGAATTTTCGGTGTCCCAGTGTATTGATGGTTGAAAGGTTCAGATGTGTAGCATTCACTATACTTTTCTACTAATCATCGTTTTTTCCTAAGGAAAATTTGCATAATGTTCAGTAGAAGAAAACAAAACGTATAACACAAAACCTTTCGGCTGGTTGCATTTATATGTTGCAGAAAGCAGGTTTCAAATGATGGGAAAATTTTAAATAACCTGCTCAACCAGTTCCTCAAGATCGTGCCCTAACTTATTCAAAGCATCAGCATATGCATCATGAATATTCAAATTTCCGATTGCATTGGTCAAAGCCCGTCCCTGAAGATACTCCATTGATAAGTAGTACGTTTGTTTGGGATCAGCTTTGTGATAATGCAAGTATGTCTCGTTCCATTGCTGCAGAGTGAAAGAGCACCATTAGTTCAGCCACCATCAGTCAAAGTAAGTACAAATTCAGACTTGGACTAAGTGAAAAATACAATCACTCATCATAATATATACTCAGATCAAACAAAGGAGACCCCAGTCAACTCAAATTTGCTAGAATCAAACAATGTTCTTGAAGTTTGCCAGTACAATTCGAAAGCATTAAAACATATAAGCACAGTTTGACTGGTAGGCACTCTTACATAATTTCACGAACCTAATTAGTTGAAAGAACCAAAGATAAATCTTATTTCGTAAAGTCAACACAAAAGAGACACACCAAATAAAGCAGAATTTGACGAACACTTAAGTTATTAGCAATTCTAGAGTTAGAAATCGCACTTGTATAAGCCGATCGCGAACACTCTCAGCAGTCGCATAATACGCTTGCTCAGGCTCGAACTTGAAGAGAGAAAAATGAGGACTGTAAGCCGCATGATAATTGATATTAGAAGCAATCTCTTCCGCCTCAACAGCTAAAGGATGCGCAACTGCAGGAACTTTCGCAGAACCAACAGAAACCACAGCACCATTAGCATTCGCAGTCGACATACTCAGAAATCGACCTGAAACAAAACAATAACAATAATGAATACAAAACACCAATCAAAGCCACAAATCACGATAAATTTCAAATATAAAAACATCTCCAAATCTCAAAACCAAGCAAAGTAGCAGCGATAATCAAAATTACAAGCCCTAACAAAAACGTACAAGCGAGACGAATTACACACTTACTGCTCGAACGATTCTCGCTCCGAAATTGAGAGCAGATTTCCAGAGAAACTGAAACAAAATTAGAAGAATCAACGCAAGTGGGGGAAGATATTTGAGTGAAAAAGGAGAATGAAAGTGAAATCAAACTGGAAAAGGTAAAGAGGACAGAGAGAATGGAAGAGACGTAATTGGAGTTTTCTGAAGAAAATTTCAGAGAGAAGATGAAAGTGTAGTAATGGAAGGTGATTGAACCATACGTGATGATCACATGGAAATGTATGGATCCAAGAAATCACCGACTTAAGAATTTGGCGATTATATTTATTTTCTTATTATATATTTTCTTTTTTGTTTAGAAAAAGCGCGCTCACGAGATGATGAACTTGAAAAGAACTTTCACGGTTGAGGAAGAGAGACGAAAACCAGTCACTTCGTGGGCTTATTGTTTTTTGTTTTTTTTCATTTTTTGTTGAAACAATTGAAAAAATTATATTATTTAACTACTGCTTTAAATTTAAATTTTACTATTATTTATATAATTGAAACTTCAATCAGAATTAAAGAGTGAGTTTCTAAACAAAAACAAAACAAAAAAGTGAGTCGTCAAATTTTCAAAGCTGCATTCCTACCAAGATTAAAATAGGTAAAAAGTTATCGAAGCTAAAAATGTATGAAAGTTCATTATAATGTAGCTAAAATGGATTAAAATTTATTACAATGTAACGTGCAAAGGCTGAAAACAATTCTCAATTTTCTCACATTTTAAACAAAAACTTACTCAAACGATTTTCTTTTAGATGAAAAACTTAGTGAAAGAGTTAGTGGCATATTTTACCATGTATTAAAAGTTATTACAATGTAACTTGCAAAGGTTGAAAAACAATTCCCTACTTTCTCACATTTAAAATAAACAAAAACTTACGGAAAGAATTAGTGACCTAATGATTTCATTATTTGATGGTAATCCAGTTTAGCACCACGATCACCAGTTCGATCATAGAAATTGATAGTTGGCTCTCATATTATTTTAGAGCAGTAGAGGTTTGTTGGTTCTTCTCCTCCAATTTACATTAAAAAAAAATAATGATAAATAAAATAAACAAAAACTATATAATAACAATAATAATAATAACAATAAAACTAAAAGCAACTCTAAAGAGAGGAGAGGTAAACCGAAATTAAAATAGTCCATCAACTTTCATTCATGATGAAGAATGAAACAAGGTCGATTTAAATTTATAACAATCACCGACTTAATAAATTTGTCCCGAGTGTAAAAAAAACCAAATTTTAGAAGTGTATTCACAAATACAAAAATCTGTGTGGAAGTTTAAGGCTAAAATTTGATGAACCCGTAATTTACAATTATATTATAAACAATTATTCATTGAAAGACCTCACCCAAAAGTAGTGTATTTGAATACAAGCGGTTTTTTTAAAATTCAAATATACAAATAATTCAGGGATATTTATATACCAATATAACCATACAAATAGACTTAGGGAACTTGTTACTTATATAGTTATATTATATGGAAAGGGAGGTATGGAAAACATCACCCTACAAAGAAATGCCCATAAAAGTTGCTAACTTATGCAGAAATGAATTTGTTGTACAAATCTTCGTCCTCCTTAATACCAAAAGAAACATAAAGGTTATTTTTTGTATTTCGAACTGGAAATTCTGCTGAACGACGAGTGCAAGAAGAAGACAATAATCTATCTCGATATTCCTTTCGAATTACCCATAACTCCTCACCACATGATTTCATGGATGGTCGAGATGGTCTCGAAGGATCAAGGCATCGGCGAGCCAATTCGAGTATGTTCTCCATGGCCACTGTGGATGCAGAAGTTCTTCTCAGTATGGGATCCATGGCAATCACAGCTTCTCCATCTTTCAGCTTCTGCAATGCCTGCATTTGCAAGGTTTTATCATGTCTACTGTATGATAATGATATTTAATTGTTTTGAGATTTTTTGCTTTGGAGTTTGTATGAGAAGTTCATAATAGGGCTGTATAGCTCTAATGCTCGACTTAGAATTAAGAAGCCCACATAGTTATGCAAATATAGGTTATAGTTTTGTTAGTTTCACGAGTTAAAAAATGGCATTGAAAATCTAAAAGGTTATGAATTAAATTCATGGAAGTCATCTACCTAAGAATTAGCTTCCTAAGAAATTTTCTTGACAGTCGAATCTTGAAAGATAAGGTGGTTTGTCCCGTAATCATGAGAATAGTCGAGGTTCACGTAAACTGGCCTAAACACTCATAATATAAAAAAAAAAATCACGAGCTATATTTTAAGGCTCATACATATCGAAACCTAGTATTCAGTTCCTAGGATCTTGAACCATCCACAAGTGGGGTAGGTTTTGTTGCTTGCCACTGTTTTTTTGTTTTCTTGTAATATATGCAGATGTCTAAACCAATCAGTGCGCACTTCGACTATTCTCACCGAACAAGTATATGATCCCACTCTTTCTTTCTTTGTTATGAAACCTGAAAAGAGAGGGATTATGGAGCTCTGCTGGAAAACAAGCTAACTCTACCCCTATGTCCTATCACAGTAAGGCAGATTGGAGACCCTTGTTCTTTTTTGAGCTACTCTAACCATTAGTTCCTATAGAGAAGTTTTTAAACAAGACCTCATTATACGGCTGATTATAGAAAATATTCTTCCAGAAAACTTTAGACGAGCGGATTTTACTTGCACAAAATTTAGAGATCATAAACATAGTTAGGCCAATGTGGGCTTTATTTTGATGAAGTTAGTACCTAAAAATGGTCTACAGTAAACATGAACTACCACATAAAGAAGATGAGTGAATAAACACATGGCTTCATGTGGTGATGAATATCACATATTTAAAACTAACAGTGGTAACAAGGTGGATGTAACTCCTAAAAAAAGATCAAATACACTTACCCATTTTATAGTTATCCTTTCCTTGACGTTTCTCCCTGTTTCAATTGGATGTCTTCCTGTCATGAGCTCTACAAGCAACACACCGAAGGAGTAGACATCACTCCTCTCAGTGAGCTGATAAGTCCTTAGATATTCAGGATCCAAGTATCCAGCTGTCCCTTTAACTTGTGTTGAGACATGCGTAGCGTTTGAATCTTCTGCAACAAGGCGTGCAAACCCGAAATCTGCCACTTTGGCCCGTAGTTTCTCTGTGATTAGGATGTTTGTAGCCTTTATGTCTCTGTGGATTATTGGCGCATCTGTCAATTGCAAAATAAGAATTCAGATTCAGGTTTCTCTGCTTTTATGATAACTCAGTACGATATAGCATATAGAAGAACTCAGCAACTAAAAATCATGAGCTTGTTTGTATTTGGAAGAGATTCTTTGGTCAAGGCAATGTTTAAGATGAGTTTGGAATCAAGTGATTTTGGTCAAAACAAAGCAGGTGTTTGGGAGGAGGATGAGAATGATTGTGGAAGAATGATCCTCTTATCCACGATTGGGCCATCGAGAATAATTTTCCACATAATCTCATTTCTCAATAACCACATTTCAGGGTTATCATCTTTGGCAAAGGAAATCTACCTAAGGAATCTCTGATGAATTCCATGGCTCACACTATCTCTTCATTTAAGAATTATAGCTTTTCTTCTCTTATTATGCATTGGAGTAGCTTTCTGTACCTATTGATTAGATATCTTTTGTTTTTTTTTTTTTTTTTTTGAAATTGGATATCTTTTGTAACTATTCGTTCAATCAATGAAAGCTTTTATTTCCTACAAAAAAAAAACCCACTTTCCATGGCTCACACTATCTCTTCATTTAAGAATTATAGCTTCCTTCTCATATTATGCATTGGAGTAGCTTTATGTACCTATTGATTAGATATCTTTTGTATTTATTTATTTTTTTTAATTTGGATATCTTTTGTAACTATTCATTCATTCAATGAAAGCTTTTGTTTCCTACAAAAAAAAAAAAAAACCCACTTTTCATTATACTCATAATTACTTTTTTATTCTTCCCATGACCATTTTTTATTTTCTTCATAGTCATAATTTATTATCTTCATCCCAAACATAAGTAATGGTCCTCCTTTTCATAATTCTCTTCACCCCAAATTCAGATAATCATCTCCTAATTCTCAACTCCTCATAATCATTTTTATTCTTGTTGCCCAAACACCTCAAAGTGATTTTGAAACGTGCTAAAAGTAATTTTGGAAGGTTATGATCACTTCCAAACGTGCTTTTAAAAATTTTAATGGTATGAAAATCACGTCTAAAGTGTAAAACCAAACATTAAAATGATTATATGAAAGTCACTTTCATTTAAACAAATTTCCCTGCAATCACTTTCAACCCTGCACTAATAATAGAAATTTTTGTTCATACTACAGATATAAACACGCTGAGATCAGATTAGGAAGGATTTGCACTCCCTACCCATTTCTATGAAAGCTATCAAATGCATGGTCAAAATTATGTACATACCATTATACATGTGAAGGTAGGTGATAGCATGAGCAACATCAATAGCAATGTCCAGACGCTCTGCAATCTCAAGGCCAGCTCCTCGCTTTCCTGCATAAAAGAAGTAATCTTCTTGAGTGGCAGCTCACAATATAGCAAAATAAGCTTGTCATTCAAAATCATTCACCAAAATCACTTACCATCGAGATGTTCCCGAAGATTTCCATTGCCAACGAATTCCACAATAATAATCCTCTCTTCTTCTTGCTCTAGATAGCCATACAAACGTACCAAATTTAAATGTTCGATCCTCGACAAAGTCTGTATCTCATTTCTGAACTCTTTCAGTAAACGCTTCTCGTTTGCATTCTGCCAAAAGTATGAAATCTGTCAAGCTCGCTGAATTGCAAGGACTGGAATAAGCATCAATCCTTGAATGCGCATCATATTGATTTTTGAAAAGACGGGAAATCAAAACCCTACATCTCCTACCAATCTTAACCATATGGTGCGTTGGGTGTTGGTTTTTGGTGGAAGAAGAGTGGTAAACAACCACCCTTCTAGAACCCCATGTTTGTATTTGGTGGTAAACAACTACCTTAAACCACTCATCAAACCCTCCATCGAACTCCACATCAAACTTGTCACTGAAACACTATTAACACCAATCCATAAACGAGTAAATTACCTCAACGACAACCACTACTAAGACTAATATCCAAACGAGTAGTTAATTACTCAACTACTACCAACACCCATCCATAAACAAGTAAATTACCTCAATCACTACTAACACAAATACCCAAATGAGTAGTTAATTACCGAACCGCTACTAACACTAATATCCAAACGAGCAGTTAATTATCCAACCATTATTAACACTAATAACCAAATGAGTAGTTAATTACCCAACCACTAGTGACACCATGAATAGTTAATTACTCAACCACTACTAACATCAAACTTGTCACTGAAACACTATTAACACCAATCCATAAACGAGTAAATTACCTCAACGACAACCACTACTAAGACTAATATCCAAACGAGTAGTTAATTACTCAACTACTACCAACACCCATCCATAAACAAGTAAATTACCTCAATCACTACTAACACAAATACCCAAATGAGTAGTTAATTACCGAACCGCTACTAACACTAATATCCAAACGAGCAGTTAATTATCCAACCATTATTAACACTAATAACCAAATGAGTAGTTAATTACCCAACCACTAGTGACACCATGAATAGTTAATTACTCAACCACTACTAACAAAAATACCCCAACGAGTAGTTAATTACCAAACCACTACTAACATCAATATCCAAAAATACACAAACAACATCAATCTTCAAACGAGTAGTTAATTATCCAATCCAATCCAATCACTACAAACATCAATCTCCAAACGAGAACTACCTCAATCACTACTAACACCAATACTCAAACGAGTAGTTAATTACTCAATTACCATTAACCTTTCTACTCCACTCTTTTTTACCAAATCAAAACACACTCTAAGCACTTAAATGGTAAGATTAAGATAAGTATATTCATTCAAATAAAAGCTTTAGTAGGTTTTTCCACAGTGATAAACTAAACTGTTCCATAACTTTTAGACATTTAACAGTTCAAGTAACCTAATCAACAACAATGGAAGAAATCGACAAAATTAAACTTCAAATTCAATTTCCTACCCTTCTAGCTCGCTTTACAGCAACAAGAGACCCATCTTTGAGCTTCCCTTTATACACCGTTCCAAATGCTCCAGCCCCAACTACATTCGCAGCAGAGAAATTACCCGTCGCCTTGTAAATTACGTCAATCGACAATCCCTCAGATGCGATAAATTCGCTAGGAAATGTAGAAGACGAACCGTACGAAGCATACGAACCATAAGACTTCAAAGGCGACGAGTTCCTCCCATAGCTTCCAGTCGAAAACGCTAACAAATCAAACAAAAACATAATCGATTTCCATATCAACAAGTAGAACAAACAAAAAATCAACAAAACTCACATAAGACCTCTCTGCGAGAATTATTATCCTCTCTAGCGCCGATTACAGAACGATCCGAAGAATTCTTCTTCCGTCCAACGAAAATTGATTTCAGAAATCCAGAAAATCGATTAACAGCCGCTTTCACAGCGTTGTAAGAGATTGCAGAATCAGGTTTTCGCTTGATTAGAGCACCGGAACGGCGTTCGGTTCGGGATTTGGAGTTTTGCGATCTCTGAGCCTGGAATTGAGGGCTGAAATTGTCTTTGTTCTTCATTTGCAGACCCAAATTTCTGCTGATTGTCGATTCGGGAATCTGGTCATGATTATCTGTTTCTTGACATTTAAGACGTTGAATTTATGTAAATTAGATGGAAGCATTTAATTTTAATTTATGAAGGACTGGGTCTGTTTTCTTTGGTTAGGTTTTGAAGTTTAGGGTTTGGAAAAGTGGCACTGTCGAAAAAGTCCATGCTTACGGTTGTGAGAGATATCGGCTTCTGTGCTTCACCTTGTCCCTTCACTCACTGGTTTTGCTTCTTCGCCGGCCACCGCCGTTTTGCTTCTTCGCCCGTTTTATTATAGACTTCTTTTTCTCTTTTTTACAATTTACACTGCTTTCATTTTCCACTTTTTTTAATAAATAAATTAGTTTTTTTTTTTTTTTTTTTTTACCATTATTTTATTCATTTTGGTAAAATATTCAATTTATACTTGGGTATAATGGATGGCATATGAATCTGGGTTGTTTGTCTGTCATATTTATTGAGGATTTTTTAACTTTTCTATAAAACAAATTTACATCCAAATGAGTTTATGTAATTCTTTTAAATGACGTATAATAGATGCGTATGAATCTGGGTTGTTTGTCTGTCATATTTATGAAGGATTTTCCAATTTCTCTATAGAAAATTTACATCCAAATGAATTTTTGTAATTCTTTTAAATGATGCATAATGGATGGCGTATGAATCTTGGTTGTTTGTCTGTCATATTTATGGAGGATTTTCCAACTCCTCTACAGAAAACTTATGTTCAAATGAATTTTTGTAATTCTTTTAAATGACTCTTTATTTTTACTTATAAAGATAATTCTTCATTTTTAATAATTCATTTATATATAATCAGTCATTTATAATTACTCATTTAGAATCAATCAAAATAACTTATTTTTAATCATTCTTTTTTTATCTACTCAAAATGACTATTCATTTTAAATTTATATCCAAACAAAATTTTGACTCTAACTCTTCTACAAAAAAATCACGTCCAAACCAATTTTTTATTACAATTCTCAATTTTTAATTATTCAAAATAACTCCTCAATTTAACGCCTCAAGCTAAATCTTTCTTATGGTAAACAAACACCCCCTAACAGTCAGAGATAAACATTTGGAACAATCTTTCTTATTTTTTCATTTAAGGAGCTATAAAAATGAACATTTACTTTTTTTTTTTTTTTTTTTTAAATAATCATATCCAAACATTTTATAGTAGGGTTTAGGACAAAAGGATACAACATTTTATCGTAGGGTTTAAGAAAAATATATTAATGTATTCACACAAAATAACCAATTTTTAAGACCCAAAATAACTCTTTCTACAATATCACATTCAATTTTTTTTGTCTACCCATGCCTATTATTAAACTTAAGTTTGAAATTTGATTAAAATTTTATGAAATTAACCAAAAAGGTTGGTGACGTATTAATTTTTATTGTATTGTAGTTATCAAGTTCATCACCACGATCACACATTTAATTTTAGAAATACATGATTTTGTATTTTGTTTTAAAAATTAAGCTAAATTAGAACCTATGATTTTACTTACTTTAAAATCTACATTTAAGTTAAGTTTTTAAAAATCAATCCAAAATTTGAAAAGTAACAAAAATAGCTTTCAAAATCCTAATTACAAGGAAAGATGAAATTTAATTCTAATTTGAATAAAGATAAACTTAAAATTCAAAAACTAAAAAACAGTAAAGGAACCTTAATCCTCAAATTTTTAATTAGTTTCTATAGTTTGAAATTGATTTCTATTTGAAGTCTGAAAGGTGAAATTAGTTTCTAATTAATCCATGAGCATAAAAAATAAAACTTGCATGACACAAATTTTCAGTTCATTTGAAAAATACATACCATCAAAATTAGTAAGCATATATTACCTATTGCATCGTCACGAAGCCACTTTCGAAACATCGAGAACTAAATAGAATTGAAATTTAAAATTAAAGATAAAAAAAGGTTAATTCAAATTCAACAATAAAAAATATAAAAACTGATTCAGGTATTATGTTTCTGTTATTATTACTATTTTGTTAGAAACCAGAAACAGAAAACAAACATAAACATCAAACAAGAATATTACCAAAAGAGGGCCTTATCTTACCCAATTATTATTAAAAATAATTCCCCGTCTAAATAATATTATTTACTTTATTCTGAAACAAAACCAGAAATTTAACCTACTATATAAATAAATTAATAAAAAAGAGATAATAATAGTTCCAAAAAAGGGCCTTATCTTCAGCTCATCTTCTTCAATAAGTCCGGCGAGAACTCACCGGAACTCAAACGACAGCTCGAAGCTCTCCGGTAAGCAGTGCAAATTTCCGGTGCTGCGAGAGAACAGGTTTGGTGATGACGGCTTGTAATTTTGACGACAAATCATGAGAGTTTGATCCATTTTCTTGCTTGGCTGCTCCCACCACTGTCTGAAATATTTGCAGGGGGTCGCCATGGCTCACCACCAAGATAGCACACCTGCAAAACCTTCATTATTATTAATACAATCTAAATGTTTAACCTTCTAAATCAAAATAGGATGGATTTCTTTTAACTAACATTTTTCTGTTTAGAAAAGTGCTTAATATATTTCTGAACCTTCAATCTTTTGCGTGATTTTTTTTTTAATATGTGATTGTTCGGATCAATTTACGAGCATCTTAACTATTTTCATAAGACATAACATTTGATCATACACAACATTTACATATAAAAAAAATTCGTAAAAAATTAATTCATAAGTAAGTAACCACCATGCATGGAATCGACCACTAATTCTATCTTCAATATTTCTTTGACCACTTTTAATTTTTATATATAGATACCATAATCATTAGTGTAAATGGTAGGAATTTAGTGGACAAGATAGTCTTGATGATCACATACTTGGAATGAATTCCTTATAAACTTTTTTGGCATTTAAATATTGTAAGATTAGAGTCGAAGTGCGAACAAGTTTCTCCGACAGTTACGAATATCAAAGAAAAGTATATTAGAGGGTAGATTATTGAATGAAGCCACCACATTGCAATAACCTCATCTCTCGTATTTCGAGCCGGTTAATGCTTGAAAATCTAGAGATTTAGTATATTAGACAAATGGGGGTTTTATATTTTAGACGAATGGCCACTACAGTTTAAATTCTTTCTCCCAACGCTCCCTTGTAATGTCGAACGAGATTTAAACTATTGACTCCAAGAGATGATATTTTAACCAATGAAGTTGAGCACATCTCAATTAATGAATTCAACTCTTTGATTTACAAAAAAAAAAAGGTAGGATTAAAAATCGTATACCCTTGAAATTGTGACTCTATTTGAAGAATTGCTTTGGCAAGTCTTGAAGCAACATCTTCAACGCTTTCTCCAGCTTCAGGCCGCTTGAATGGATCTTCTTCATCAAGAGCCCAGATTTCTGCATACTTTAATATGAACAAACACAACCAACAAAGCCTCAGCTGAAATGGCATTAATTAATTCTATAATTTCAGGGATTTTCTATACAACTGCCAATTCTAATTTTTATTGTTTAAACACTAGTAACTTTTTTAGAACAGTTTACCGACATTTCAACTATTCTCACGGAACAACTGTTTGATCCTACATTTGGTTGTTTGTCGAGGTATCTTGTAGGAAATTGATTGCTAGGTAGGTGACCTATCATAGACTGAGCTCATTCCTAAAGGACTTAATAATTCTCAAGGTGCTTATTCGAACACTACACAAACTCAGGTTTTATCAGTATCGATGAATGTTTGAATTAGCTTGGGTGCATCTTAATTGTTCTCATGAGTCATCCACCTAATGCTACTAGGTTTAATTTCCAAAGTAAGTTTGTACGAAACTAAATTTTAAGTACGTGTAGGTGACCACTATAGCTTGAACCCACAATATCACCCATAATATTTCCATAAATTTGAAAACTCAGACATTCTTACAAAAGAAGTTCAAGGTAACCAAAGGGACTTTAAGAGGAGAGTGGATTGTGGTTTTTCATGCAAGCAAAAACATAATCAAGAACAAGCAATGGTTATCTTACTTTTTCATGAGACAAGAGCTCAAATGAAGGACCAAAGTAGCGTTCCCTGAGATCTTCTATCATCTGCAGGTCAAAATTTATATAAGGATCAGCTGGAGGAAGAACATATTGAATCAGAATAGTTTTTTTCATATTCGTAACTGTCCGGGCCAGCTTGCACGCACCTCGACTAATGTCACGGGACATATCGCCTGACCCTACAACATTTAAATGTCAAGGACATTCGTACGAAATTAATTCCTAGATAGGCCACCATGGATTGAATCCATCACCTTAAGCACCCAAAGACCTTCTTTGACCACTTGAGTCACTCCATGATAGTTTTGAATCAGAAAAGTGGCCTACCCAATTTTTTTACAGAAACAAAAATGGAAAGAAATCAGTTTTTTTACCTTACACTGAGGGCCTTCAAATGGAAGATTCAATGCAGAAGTAGCCACTTTAGCTGTATGAATTGTTCTTGAGAATGGTGAATAGCAAATCCGAACATTTTCGAGTGGTATGGAATTTTCCTTCAACTCCTGCACTAGCATAGCTTGTCCAATTAATTGATTGAATCTAAGATGCATCCTTAGTTTCATAATCGAGACCAACCAAGAATGATAGGTTGATTGCGATCGACTATGATACAAGGCAGATTAGATTGCTGAGATTGATAGAGAATATAGTTCATGAAGTAGAAACAAGACACATCATTAAGTTGTCAGATTACTTTTGTGGGATTGGATTAATTATCTCTTTCCCCTCAATTTAGATCATTGAGGCCAAACCCCCTTGTTCTTCCCTGATCAGTAATAAACACAACATGTGGCTGCTATATGAAGAGAACAATAGACTTCGTGACTTGTTTTGATGAGTTCAATAACATGTGAGAAAATTTGAATCTTTAACCTCTATGTGGAAGATATATGCTCAGGTTGGCATATACTTCTTAAGTTGTACTAAAATCAAAATAGTAGTTTATAAGGTTCATTTTTCAAGAATGGACTTCTAGTTTACTTTTTAGTTTCAAAATTTGAACTTCTGACTTCTTGGTTGAGCGTATGTCTAATCTAATTAAGTTATGCTCATGTTGGCATTTTCAAGTTTACTTTTTCTGTGATACGTATGACTTCCTATAAAGAACAATGAACAACTCTGGCTCAGTTATATAGAGATTAAACAATTAAACCAATGGATTTCAGGCTTCTTCATATAAATACATGATTGCCAATTGGGAGGCCTTTTCGAAATCCAGCAACTTTTTGGGATATCTCATCTCTCTTTTTCGTAAATTGGCTTCACTAATGAATATGTTTAAGTTTTCTTTAAGAAAAAAAACATACATATTGACTTCACTATTCACAAACTGGTGATGATTTTCAGAAGAATAAGAATCCTGTTAGGGAATGTTTGACTCATATTTGTTATGCAAGTTTGCTTTTACAAAAACAGGTTTTGCAAATTTTTTTTTGATATCCGTGAGTGCCAACCAGCTTACGCACACTTCGACTATTCTCACGAGACATACTGTCTAATCCTACAACATTTGAATGTCAAAAAAAGCCGTAGAAAATTAATTTTTAGCTAGTTGGTCATCATGGATTGTATGTACCCTCAACCTTTTAGTTTTTTAAGGTGTCTTTGACTAGTAGGCTACCATGGTGGTTGACAGGTTTCACAAATCTAAAACACACTGTACAAACACAGCCTGAAAATACCTTTAAGAACAGTTTTCCAGCCAACTGAGCCTGTCCAACACCATCAGAAGCCAGTTGATACTCAGGGAGGGTACCATTTTCCTACAGAAGAATCAATCTCTCAGTCAATAACATGTTCTTCATTCTTCTTCTCAATCAACCAACATGCAAAACCCCCCCAAAAACATGTCCGAGAACAAACACATACCCTAAAAAAACAGCACAAATTCAAGCAGAAAAGTGTAAAACCCACTACAATTTGAATCACAAAATCAGCAAAGAGTCATTAATAATTAATCATATTTTCTTAAAGGGAACAAAAAGAAGAACAAAAGAGCAAGTGCGAAGGCAATTCTCAAGTTTAAACCAAAGAAAGAGCAGTCCAAAAAATTTCAAATATCTCCAAAAAAAAAAGGGCCAAAATCTACCCATTTGAAACGCATTCTTCAGAAAAACAACCGAAGAACTCGATTCTGAGAAAATTTTCCACATCACATTAAAATCAGACAAGAACCCAGAAAAATACCAATTTCTTACAAGCCAAACAACAAACAAAGATCGAAACAACAGCAGCAAATTGAAAGTAAGAAAATGGGTCACAGTCACAGACTATGGAAGAAACAATGAGGCCCTTCTCATTGGGAATGCTCTTGCCATGCCTGAGAATCCAGTATCTGTTGCGTAAAAACGACGCAGTTTCCATTAGGCTTCTTCTCTTCAGTTCTTTACAAGCATTTTCTCAATCGCTTCTCTGAAATTTATATACATTTTTGGGAATTTATTGTAAACCATTTTACAATCAGCAGACCAATAAAACGTCTCCACGTCGACAACGGTCAGAGGACTAAGTCAACAATGATTACGTGGCAAAATATGATTTGTTGTTTAGGTGAAGTAAGAAAAAAGCGCCCGTAGAGAATTATACATTGAGATATCTTCTTCAACCTCGCATTTCTGCATTTCGATTCGACGAATTTACGAAACCAAATCCCTAGAATTTGAAGTTTTCGATTTCTCTGGAAATTAAGGGACTGGAATTTCACTGGGTTTGAATCACCATGGCTTTAAACCTTCGCCAGAAACAAGCAGGTATTTCTCTCTTTGATTCTCTGTTTCTCTTTCTAGATCTCAGTTTTGACGATTGATCTGAACGAATTAGATCCTACATTGATGTTTTGAAGTGGGATTTGTTTGTGGATTTGATTCGAATTCCTTTTGATTACAGAATATATAATCCGAATGTTGAATTTGAACCAGCCGGTGAACTCGACATCGACAGCGAACGAAGAGGTTTACAAGATCTTGATCTTCGACAGATTTTGCCAGAATATATTATCGCCTTTGATTCATGTCAAGGATCTTCGCAAACATGGAGTCACTCTGTATTTTCTCATCGACAAGGATCGAAAACCCGTTCACGACGTGCCTGCTGTCTATTTCGTCCAACCAAGTAAGATTAACATAGATAGGATTGTTGCTGATGCTTCTCGTTTTCTCTATGATAGCTTTTACTTAAACTTTTCCTCTTCGATTCCTCGTCCTCTTCTTGAGGATCTCGCATCTGGGACTCTGAACTCGGATTCGGTTCACCGAATCGCGAAAGTGCACGACCAGTATTTGGAGTTCGTCACATTGGAAGAGAATCTGTTTTCGTTGGCTCAAAAGAGTATATATGTTCAATTGAACGATCCCTCTGCTGGAGATCGTGAAATTGAGGAGATTATTGAGAGAATTGTTACTGGGTTGTTTGGTGTTTTGGCTACACTTGCTGTAGTTCCTGTGATTCGATGCCAACGAGGAGGCCCTGCAGAAATGGTCGCCTCGGCATTGGATCAGAGGTTGAGAGATCATTTGTTGTCGAAGAACAATTTGTTTACGGAGGGTGGGAGCTTTGCTAGCTCTTTCCAGCGTCCGATTCTGTGTCTTTACGATCGAAATTTTGAGTTATCTGTAGGAATACAGCATGATTTTAGGTACAGACCTTTAGTTCATGATGTTCTAGGGTTGAAGTTGAATAGATTGAGTGTGCAGGGTGAAAAGGGTGGGATGAAATCCTATGAATTAGATAGTTCTGACCCATTTTGGGTGGCAAATGGATCTTTGGAGTTTCCAGAAGTTGCAGTAGAGATTGAAACTCAATTGAATAAGTATAAGAAAGATGTTGATGAGGTGAATAGAAGAACTGGTGGGACTGATGGAGCTGAGTTTAATGGAACAGATTTGATTGGGAACACTAAGCATTTGATGAATGCTGTGAATTCATTGCCTGAACTGACTGAAAGGAAGCAAGTTATTGATAAGCATACAAATATTGCTACTGTTTTGTTGGGTGAGATCAAAGAGAGGTCTCTTGATTCTTATGCTAAAAAGGAGAATGACATGATGGCTAGAGGCGGTATTGATCGAAACGAACTCTTGAGTGTGCTAAAAGGGAAGGGTTCTAAGATGGATAAGCTTCGATTTGCTGTTATATATCTGATCTCTTCTGAAAGTATAAACCAATCCGAAGTGGAAGCTGTGGAAGCTGCTCTGAGGGAATCAGAGGTTGATACTAGTGCATTTCAATATGTCAAGAAGATCAAGTCATTGAATGTCTCATTCTCATCAGCAAGTTCAGCTAGCAGAAGTAACATTGTGGATTGGGCTGAAAAACTTTATGGACAGTCAATTAGTGCAGTGACTGCTGGTGTTAAGAATCTCTTATCTAGTGATAGGCAACTTGCACTGACTAGGACGGTAGAGGGGTTGATGGAAGGGAAACCGAATCCCGAGATTGATACTTTCCTTGCATTCGATCCTCGTGCTCCGAAGTCGGGTTCTGGAACAAGTGGCAGCCATTTGAAAGGACCATTCAAAGAAGCAATTGTGTTCGTGATTGGAGGGGGTAACTATGTTGAGTATGGGAGCTTGCAAGACCTGGCGATGAACCAGTTGCCAGTCAAGCATATAATATACGGTAGCACCGAAATCCTCACCGGAGATGAGTTCGTGGAGCAGCTTTCTCTGTTGGGGCAGAAGATGGGATTCGGCAATGTTGCTGCTGCTCCTCCTCCACCAGGTCGTTAACTGAACTCATCCCTTCTGTAGAATTTGTTTGTTCACTGCAGTGCCTAAGAATGGCTAGTTTATCAAAGAAATTGGTGCATATCTGAAACAATTCTGGACTAGAACATTTTGGGTTATAGAATCTGCTCGTCTTGGCCACTTTCGAGGTTGCTTCGTGTTCTTTGAAGGTGTCATATCTTGATTGGCCCCGGCATCGAATAATCTGGGAAGAATTCCTTTTTGTAGATGTTGTGAGTTTCCTCAGTTTAAGAACTTTTTGTATCCTTTGGAAGGTTTATGTATTTGAAAGTTCACTTGCTAAACATTCTTTTCAAAGCTTTACACCTAAATTTCCTCTTTAAATGATATCTAAAAAGATTATAATGTGTAGGTTGATTTTTTTTTTCAATTCTCTTGGTGGCTATTTACTCTCTGTAAGTAGCTTTTCTTCATTTTTGGTTGTGGTTCATATTTTGATTTTGAGTGGCTTCATTTTTTTTCTTTTTTATTTGAATAAATTTTTGATAAAACATTTTTTGCTATCTTATTAATTCTATTATTAAATTTAATTTTTAAGGCGTATAGAATAAATATGAGATGGCATAATTTTTTAAAAAAATAATAATAATTGTGATGGCATAATTCTCTAAGAAACTCATGACCTTTCTATTAAAATTATAATTTCAAGCCGTTGATAAAAATAAGTAGATTTTTTTTATTCACTGAAATTCAAATTTGTGACCTTTCAAGTATTTTTTTTAAAAAAAATCAACAATGGGGATCTACTGGAATATACAAAACATTATTGAAATTTTGCTCTTTTTAAGGTAACTTCTTGATTAATAAGGTACACATAAATTCTTTTTTTTTTTATTGGCAATAAAAAACAAGGTGATAGATGGTAAACAAACCAGTTAAGTTAGTCAATTGAGCAAGAATTTATTATTATAAACAATGAATTGTAAACTTTCATCCTTATACGTGTTTTCAATGTCATAGCGTTATTAATTTTATTAACTTTATATTCTTGATTATAATGCAATAATAAAGTTTTTTTCTTCTTTGAAAATTTTTAAAATTTTTAATATATATATATATATTAATGACTGTTTGAACCAATTTGTATTCATTTCTATTATTATCACGAGACATAAAAATCATACACGTTTCTTTAGAAAAAGAATAATATTAAAGTGAACAAAACTCAACTATTTAACGTGTGCTCTTTTGGATATCGGATATTTCTAATACCATTGTTGTGAAATAAAAAAAGTGATCAACGATGATGCAAGGGTAAATTTATTTTAAACTTGACGTTTTAACTTACCACTACATGATAACATTATGAAAGATTTGTTTGCATGAAACTAAGGAACAGGTTTGGGTTCCACTTGTATTCTTAACTTTTATATTTATTTAAAAGTGTATAAATCAAAAGTCCTATTTTCATAGTTTAACAATTAATATATGAGTCGAACAAAAAAATAACTAATATAAGAAATTTGAAAGCAAATGAGAATTGAATCTTTAATTATGGTGTTGAGCTAGATTAGTACAAAACAATCAAATTATTATGCTATTGATTCCTTTGACATTTAAAGTTCATTTAATGGATAAGTGTGACATCGTGAAAAAGTGAGGCGACTAGACTTTAAACATGAGTATCTATACTTATAACATGAAAGATATTATAATAATAATTATTATTTTATTAAATAAAAAAATACTTTAAACAAAAAAAATTTAAGAGTCAATATGAATATGAATCTTTCAAAAAAAATAAATAAATAAATAAAATAAAAATAATATATATATATATATATATATATATATATATATATATTACACATATAAAACATGTGTAATCGATCCATAAATTAGAAATTTGAAGTCTACATTTTATAGAGAAAATGATTTGAATATTTATTCATTTGAAATACAATGACAAAATGTCTTCTAAAATAGTCAACAAAACAATAATTCATGTATTTTTATAATAAAAAGATCATACATTTAAATCTTATGTGGAACTAAAAAAACTTATAAGATACTTAAATCAAAACTATATTCAATCAAACAAATTTAAATTGAGAAAGTGAAGAACAATAAACAAAAGTATAATTTATTTGTTATTGTTAAGAAGTCAAATAGATATGGTGGTGGTTGTGTTTTTTTAGTACAATCACAAATTCTATAAAGAGTATACATTACTTTCAAATAAACCAAACAATAAAATTATCGGGAAAATTAAAATATTTATCTCCGTAAGTTTTTTATTAAAAAAATAAATAAATAAAAAATCAGGGAATTTTGGGAAAGTATTTTAGTTTGGGTTCGTTGCAAAAAAACCCCGCGAATGGCGGTTTGTCCACTAGAACTACAATTCGTTTCTACACCACTATATCCTTTTTCCCTTTTCATTTTCTCGGGAAAATAGGCCGTCTTTAAATGAAAATCCTTGCACCCACTTTCCAATTCCAATCAATCTCAAAAGGGTCAGATTGTGATTTGAAAAAAAAAAAAAAAAAAAACTACAAAACGCGATGGAGAATGAAATTGGAGTGAACGCGATGGAAAATACGAACGATTCTAGTGTATGTTCATCGATTTCAAATGGAAGTGAAGATATGGCTAAGAATTTGATCGAATTGAACGAACTAATCGAATCGATTGCGGGTTTTTCTGGGTTTCGAAAAACGCAATCGAAGGAGTGCTTGAATTTGGTTAGGAGATTGAAGATGTTGGCGCCATTGTTGGAGGAGATTAGGGATCTTCATGATACGGTTCCTGCTCAGGATTTGAGTCCCCATATTGCTCATTTAAAGGAGGCTCTTGTTATGGCCAAAAGGTTACTGAAGAATTGCCACAATGGGAGTAAGATTTATCTGGTTAGTTTCTCTTTGTAATTTGAAGTGATTTTGTGTTCTTTAGTTTGGTTTTTGATGGAGTTATGCTTGATTGGTTAATTTGTTTGAGGTTTTTCTTTTTGTTTGGTTAGGCTTTTGAGAATGAGGCTGTGATGGCTAGGTTTCATGGTGTTTATGACAAATTGAAGGAGACTCTTGATGGGCTGCCTTATAATGACCTTGGAGTTTCAATTGAATTGCAAGAACAAGTAGATTTCTTCACCTTTTCACTTTATGAGTCTTTGATTTTTTGTATTGTGAAATGAGGTTGTTATCTTTAGGTTTCATGATGGATTTTATTTTTGGTTTTTTCGTAAAGGCCTTGTAAATCATTTGATCTTTCTTAGTCTTCTCTTTTTAGTGATTTTTGTTGCACCCTTATAACGTTGCTTTAGTCGTTTTATATATCGTCTGACCCATGGAAACCATCGGATTTCTAAATAGGTGACCACCATGAATTGAACTCACAATTTTTTTGTTTCTTAATGTCTTTTTGACTACTAGGCTTCCCTAGGTGGTTGTTTTAGTTTGTTTGAAATGGGAAGATTCTTATTGTTTAGATTCGGTTTGTTAACCATTTGGCTTTTTAAAATTGTACTTATTTCTCACCATAGCTTTTAAAAACTTGGCTTATTTTTTGAAATCATTTCTTAAAAGTAGATAATAAAACGAAGAAACTCATGTGTAGTAGTATCAATGAGTTTAATTTCCAAAAACTAAAACTAATAAATGGGTCTTAGTTTTCTGCTTCTAGAAATGGAACTTTTGATCCTTTATATTGCAATCGTTGTTTAACATCCTTGATGGTCTACAAATTAGCTCTAATCCAGACCAATTTAATGAATTTGGTATAACTTCTGCTATACATGTGTTAGTTTAGACAGGATAAAATATACATTAACATTCAAAAACAGAGCAAATCTGATTAGAATAGTTGGGTTTTCAGGCCAATCAACCCTATTATTACTCAACACCCAGGCTATATATATATATATATATATCAAAGAAGATTATTCAATTTTAATATTTTTGCACTTTCTTCCAAGAGCTTCGTTATCGTATTTTTCAATTTTCCTCGAGTAGAATAGGTGTTGTTCACCCAAAAGTGCCGATCAGGTTATTAATGCTTATTTTTACAATCTAAGACAAATATTAAGTGCAACTTTTGAAGTAATGTCCAAGATATTAGTATTTTCTAAAATTTCTTTAGTTTGTAATGTGTTGGAAGCTCATCGAGAAACTTGATGCACATTGAAGTTAACAATTATGATAATGGTTATTTTTCTCATTTTGTTGCTTACCAATTGATTACAATTGCTTCAATACTCCTTTTCGAAGTACTCGTGTAATTTTTCGACACAATTCATTCAGGTTGAGCTCATGTCTACGCAACTCAAAAGAGCGAAGTGTCGAAAAGATACACAAGATATGGAACTAGCAATGGACATGATTGTTGTGTTCTCTAAGAACGATGAGAGAAATGCTGATCCGGTTATACTTGAAAGATTGGCAAATAAATTAGAACTACGTAAAATTGCAGATTTGGAAGAAGAAACCGTAGCCGTTCAAGAATTAATCAAACGTAGATGTGCACCAAATTCTGAAAGTGTCCAGCAAATTTTAGACCTTTTATGCAAGTTTAAACAAATTGCAGGTATGAACACCAATGTTGTTCCTGATGGCCCTATTGCGTTGAAACGTCTGCAACGGTGTCGGTCTACATTAATTCCTAATGAATTCCTCTGCCCAATTTCCTTAGAAATCATGTCAGATCCTGTCATTGTGGCTTCTGGGCAGGTAACTTGAATAATCATAATACATTTGTACAACAAAATCTTTGCATTCTTTGCTTCATATTATATGAAATGTTGTGATAGATGCTTTGGCTCTTGTTGTTCATAATTGAAGTATATGAAGTTGCACATGGTATCTTCATCTCAAAATTTGTAAGAGTTTGATTTATTAGATCTTTGATCTTTATTGGAAAGATTAGTGGCAGACTGACATTTTGAATTTGAACTTCAGTAGGAATTAAAAGTTACTTGCATCTCGAGCGCGAGATAAAACCAGATTGCTTGACATTGAGATAACATTGTTATGATTTGAGAGTGTTACTTCTACATAACTCTGCCAATAATTTGTAAACTGAGCCGGTTATCCTCGTCTCTTCACAGACTTATGACCGAGAAAGTATTCAAAAATGGTTGGATGCTAATAACCGGACCTGCCCGAAAACCAGTCAAACTTTGATGCATTTGTCACTAGCTCCAAATTATGCCCTCAAGAACCTCATTGTGCAGTGGTCTCAAAAGTCTGACCAGGAATTGCCGAAAAAGGAAGTGCTTGCTGGATTGGGTGACACTCCCCCTGAGCTCACTCAGGAAATCTCTTTAGTACTCAACAATCTATCATCAAGTCAGCTGGATGTCCAGAGAGAGGCTATCATCAAGATCCGGGTCCTCGCCAAGGAGAATCCTGAAAACCGAGTTTGGATTGCGAATAGTGGAGTCATCCCTCCATTGGTTAAGCTTCTCTCTTACCCGGATCTCAATTTCCAAGAACATACCGTGACCGCTCTTTTGAACTTGTCTATCGACGATGCGAATAAAGTACTCATAGTAAAAGAAGGAGCCATTCCTGCTATCATAGAGATCCTGCAGCATGGAACAGAGGAGGCTAAGGAGAATTCTGCTGCTACCCTGTTTAGCTTGTCAATGTTAGAAGAGAACAAGGTTCTGATCGGATCTCTAAACGGAATCCCACCGTTAGTATCTCTTCTCCGAGACGGTACATTTCGAGGAAAGAGGGATGCGGCCACTGCACTCTTCAACCTGACATCAGACCAATCAAACAAGTCCCGAGCAATCAAAGCTGGTATCATACCACCCCTTCGCTCTCTACTTAAGGATAAGAACTTAGGAATGATTGATGAAGCTTTATCAATCTTGTTAGTCCTCACCTCGAATCCCGAGGGACGGGCCGAGATCAATAATAACTCTTTCATTGCAACTCTAGTCAACTTCATAAAAGTTGGGACACCGAAGAACAAGGAATGTGCTACGGCATTACTTCTAGAGCTCGGACTAAACAATTCGCCTTCCATTTTGGTTGCACTGCAGTTTGGTGTGTATGAACATTTGGTAGAGATTACAAAATCTGGGACAAGCAGAGCCCAGAGAAAAGCAAACTCACTTTTGCAGTATATGATCAAGTGTGAACACATTTCTTGACAATTGTGTAAAGGTTTGCGGCCTTTGTATTTTAGGAAGTGTAAATCAGAATTTTCCTTTTATTGTTGTTTTGCTGAATGTGGCTGTGAAAAACTGGTGACATATCAAAGGCACCAAAACACTTTGTACATAGCCTTTTAGCCATGTAATGATATAAGAAGAGGTGTTAGCTTATGGGTTTTATAGGAGGAAGAGATGAACCTCATTGGAGTTTTAATAATGAAGGTAGTTGATAAATATACTTGTATATGCTTGGGTCTCCAAATATACTTTTTTGGAAGTATCAGATTTGAGACCCACGAGCGAACATTGCAAAATTATTTATACAATTCATTATTGTCTTTTGAAGATTGTAAAATTATTTATACAATTCATTATTGTGTTTTAAACTTGGATCGTATGTAAATTGAATTATACTTACGTTTGTACTAGTTGATTACTTATGTTAATTATATTTATATTTATGTTAATTATATTTAAGCTTGATGAGAATTTGGTTAGCGTGCAATTTCTATAGTAGATGAAATAAAATAATTTTACACTAAAATTTAAAAACTAATTATGTTAAAAAAAAAAGGACAAATGGTTGAACTACTATAAGTGTGCGTTTATGACTAAATCTCTAATTGTTGTTTAATTAAATAAATAATCATCATTATTATTATTATTTGTTTAATTATGAACTTCCATCCCATATGAAATTCTCTCAATGAGAGAATGTCTAATAGCTCAATCATCCTAGATGTGTGTTCATAAGTTCGAATATAGTAGAGTCTCAATTACGGTTGAACTCAAAAGAAATGTCATCAATGAATCAATCCGCCCCACGCCGCGCTGCCGAATAACTGCCCATCATCATAATCCATACTCACAGACGATGAAGATCGCCAAATTGTGCTCATCATGCTGGCCAATGGGGCCGCCCTACCGCGATCGATCCAACCGAAGGGAGCCACAGCACAGAGCAAGCCAGAAGAACGCCAAAGGATTGCAAAACCGCAGCGTCTCTCATCATGCTGGTTATTTGGACTTGAATTTGCCTCCTCCAATTCAATCATCTTTATCTTCGTGGATTGTTTTGGATCTCAGATTAGGCCTTAATTAACCCCTTAAAACTTTTCATTATCTTTGATCATAGTTTAAATATATTTAGGGATATATCTCAAATTTTGATTACTAAAACTACTTGATAAAAAAACATATTAGAATATTTGCAAATCTAGCCATCGTAAGCATCCCATTTTTCAAGATTGACCAAAGTCATCTGATCTTTCTCAACCCCTTCTTCCAATACTGTCCTAAGCAATGGCATAGCTTCAAAATGCATTTTCTAATGGAAAGCTTCAAATGCAGAGAATACATATGAGCATTTAACAACATTATCCTCCAAGCCAAATTAATTACATTAACAACCAATAATCTCAGCAATATAATTCCATATGAATCAACAACAAGAACAACAACCCATTTGATCATATCTGGTCCGAAGAAGGCTTTGTTCAATCCTTCCAGCTGCCTAATAAATACGAAATTTGATGTATGTACAACTAAATGCATTGCGGTGCACAAGAATGCAAACATGCAAAAATTCTTACTATTTGTTGAGCTACGGACTTTCTCAAGACTAAACTAGAATGATTGTCAAACTTGTAAAATGTTTGGGCTTTGTTGTTCAACAAAGTTTGGGTGGTGTAGTTGGTTATCACGCTAGTCTCACACACTAGAGGTCCCCGGTTCGAACCCGGGCTCAGACATTTTTTTCCCAAACGTAATTCTGGTTAAATAAAATACAATGGACTAATATATGATAATAATTTAGATATTTATTGAGAGTAGAAGCTGAGTTTTATTCCATGTACAGTCCCCACACATGAGCCTTACATCTCCAGCTAAAACGACAACGTTTCAGAGTTTGGTTTGAACTTTCAACAAGCGCAACTTTCACACCGGCAATTATCGCCGCACCTGCAGTTATTCTTGCCCACGCCCGTCACCGCACTCGGACACGTGCAGGGGTTGCATCCGCAATGCTCCCCGCACGAGCACCGCCGGTGCGCCACCTCCCCGCCGCCCGTCGCCGTCGCACACTTGCAAGCGCTTCCGCCGGGACACGGCACGGCGCAGCCACAGCTCTGGTTGCAACCTCTCACTCCGCCGCCGCCCGTTTCTGCCATTATTTGCTCTTGCTCCGCCGCTAACCGAGATTTGTTTTCCTTTTTTTCCCACTACTGTTCATTTAAATATATATACATGATTTGCTTTCGGCTTACACGTGCTTGTGCACGTGTCTACTTCCCTTCCCACGGCTGTATTTAGTGTCCATGATTCTTCTTCTGTCGGTTTATTTTGTTTATGCCGATGATACATTAAATTAAATGAATCTATCATTTTTTTTTTTTTTTTTTGAGAAATGAATCTATCATATTTTGTTTTGTATTTACGAGGTGTTTTATTTGCTACCAATTTTTTAAAAATAAATACTTTTATTTTTCACATTTTCAAAATATTCAGTTTTAATTCATGATAGTTTTGTAAAAAAATCTTACGAGAAGAGGAATGGGAATTAAGAAAAATAAGAAAGTTGATAATTATGGGAAAAATAATTATTTATGGTTGGAATGAACATGATAATTATAGACAGAATGATTATTTGTGTTTGAGAGAAAAGAAATGATTATGGAGAAATTAAAATAATAAGTATGATGAGAGTGAAAAATAGTAATATGATGTATAAAAAATTGTTGTGGATGGAATGAAAAGTAGTTTAAGATGAGAATGAAAATATGATTTTTAGAAAATGCGGAATGATTCCCAATTGCCCAAATAGAGGAAAACATCCTCATTCTCGTTCTCTCCCTTATTTTTTATGGTACAAGATCTAATATTCACTAAGATAATAATTAATATATCAATGAAGTGATTAAGATTAAAAAAAAGAAAGTTAAAATACTAAATTGGTCACTCATCCTTTTCACTAATAATATAAAAGGATGATGAGTGAAAAAAGTTGTAGAGAGAGAAGTGTTGGGGAAGAAGAAAATAACCGAGAAATAGGGTAGAGACAAAGAGGACGGTTTAAGAGAGAGAATATTTGGACAGAAAGTTAATATTACATAGACAAAAAGACTATTCTTGAACTTTCTCCAAAGTTTAGAGATTAAAGTTAAATCTTTATAAGTTTAAGGATAAAAAAAGAACCATCATCAAAATTCAGGACCAATTTTATTTTTTTTAACATAGTTCATACCCTTTAACTTTTTACCAACAATCTATTTTTTAGATACAAAGAAAAAATTGAAAGAAAAAACAGGTAAATGTGGCAGGTTTGTTGAAATGCATGACCACAAACAACTTTTTGATGGGTTGCATGAGGGGGAGGGAAAGGGAATCTGTCTCTTCCAAGATACAACTCAAAGATTGAGACACCATTTTTTGTTATTGGGCCCAATAAGTGGGCCGTATTGTCTGTTTAGGCCCATGTGTTTTTACTATCCTTCATTCATATTTTTCCTCTTTTTTTTTCTTTTTATTTATTTATTATTTTTTAATAATTTAGCTGACTGATTCAAACAACAATATATTCCCTAACCATTCCATATTTATGTACTTGTGTCGGGTTGGCTAATAAAGATTTTTTTTTTTTTTTTTTTTTTGGGATCGATTGGCTAATAAAGTTAAATGACCCATTCTTCATTATGCTCGTACATAATTTTGTTTTGTTTTATTTGTTTTTTTTTTATTTGCTCAGCACATAAATTATAGATTAAAATACTAATTTTGTCAGTTGATATTCTTTTAATACACCAATAATATTTGATGTTGGATAATATTACCGTGCAACCTATTAATCGAGGATAATATTAAATAACGTTTATTTTTTATTTTTTGATAAAGATTTAAATTTAATTTAACAATATTGTTGATATTTTTTTTTAAGTTAAGTTACAATTGGACAAAGAATAATTTAAATTTGTAACTTCTTGATCATGAAAGCACATTGATGCAGTTGTGTTACTCGAACATGTAATCTCAAAGTTACTAAGTTGTACAAAATGTCAATAAAATTCTACTTTTGTTGGTAGATAAAAATGAAAGTTGAGGAATAAAAGTATATTTCAACCTAAATTATATTAAAAAGAAAAAAAAAAAAAAAAAAAAAAAAACTTTTATCCTTCAATTTTGACTCATTAAATTTACATTTTAAAATCAATTTTAACTATTTTTAAATTATCAAAGTACATATAGTTTAACTAATATCTTAAACATATTAGAAGTCACTAGATTTAGAATTGGAGTCCTTTAATTTATGTATTCTAAAAGGAGCAAAACTTGTCTACTTCTTTGAAATTACTCTACTTCTCAATATTTATGTGAATAATTGTATGACACAATTTATATTTATCATTTCTCTTTAATTAGTCAAATCTTCCATCTTTATATATATTTTTAATGCATTTGTTTATATATATACTTACCTTACTTATATGACATGTTATTATCCTCACTAATAATGAAAAGTATCTACAAGTTACTCCTCAGGAAGTTAGCAAATTTTACACCTAAAAAATATATATCTTTTATCATCAAAGTAAAGATAGTTTTACTAATATCTTAAACATATTAAAACTCGCTATTTTGCATATATTGTGTGAGTACACTTGACTTTAATCGCACTTAATGACATCACTCTTAAAAGGTAAGAATGGCCTTTTTATTAAAATTTGATCTAAAAAAGTTGAATGTTTAGTTCTCATATTGAAAACAAAAAGTCTCTACCCTTCTTAAATGAGTATTGAAAAATTTAATGTGTAACGAATCATACTATGAGTTTGACTTGTTCAACACTTCGGCCCGATTGGTTTTGTAGATCAGAAAGTATTCTAACCTATTTTCATAAGTGAGAACATGTTCGACACTTTGGCCCATGTCCTAAGGTAACATAGAAAAGCTTTTGTACAACCTATAAATGATTAGGCAATGGACGAAATAAGTAGGTTTAGTAACCGTAAAAACTAGACCATCCTACTTGATATCGTCTTAATCTGACTTAAGCAAATTGTAGGGACTCACTATACACCAATGTCTAGATTATTATTTGTTTTGCAGGAAATATTGATCCCAAAAAATTATAAATTCACAGTTTAACTCAAAGATTAAATTTTTGAGTCAACAAAAATCAAGGACTATCTAACCAGCAATAAAATTTTATAATCAGGGACTATCTTACAAGCCATAAAATTTTACGGATTTACTTTGATTTTCAAATAGGACAAACTAAATTAGCCAAGCAAATTTTATGTAAAATTTCATCAAGTAAAAAGGAATTCATCTAAAAAAGACCCACAGAAATGGAATATTAATTAACGGTGAACAAATTAAGAAGATATATATTTTTAAAACTGAGGATATTAAGCTGGAGAACGGAAATTAACAGTAAATTGGAAAAATTCGTATTCTATATTGAAAAATAAATTTAAGAAAAGTTCAAAAATTTAAATTTTATATACTATAGAAACTGTAAATAATGTAAACTAGTTAAAAAAACTGTAATAAATGAACTAAAAAAAACTGTAAATAAATTCATAGACCGTAGTCTTCTTCCACCGTCTCTGCAAATCAATCCTCCGCGGCACGGCGGAGCCACCCAAACTCCAAGCGCGTGAGCTCAAGCAGAACTCATAGGCGCCGCCACCGTACAACAAACAACCAAACCCACCAGAAATTTAAACTTTCATCATTCAATCCAAAGCATTAGGACCGGCACAGGCCTTGAGAACCGGACTCCATAGCCACTGAATCAAAAACTTCCTTCCATTTCTCCCATTCACGTTAAACGTTCTTCCTTCTCCATCTCTCATTACCTGTCCAATATACCCGCCGCCGCCGCCGGTGCCGTAAAGCCCCTCGCAGAGATCGCCGATCTCCGTCGGCGACGTCGGATCGTCGCCGGCGTACCAAGCATTCACCAGCGGATTCGAAGCCACCTCCGCCAGTTCATGTCCGATCACACTGATCATCCCGTCCACCGCCACGTCTCTGTTCGGTGGCGTGAGAGATCCCGGGCCGCCGCCGGTCATGTACGCCGGAACGGCGAAGGGATAGGCGCATTGATCCGGGCACTGCTTGCCGGAGTGGCCGACCCAAGCGTAAGGGAGTGTATAGCCGACCATGGACGGGAAGGTAAAATAATGGAACCCGCAAACTGCTCGGCAAAAGTCCTGCATGGTAACTTGCTCGGAAGTGAGCACCAGAAACATCCCGTTCCGGTGATCCACCGGGAATGGCGCCGATTGCACCGCCGTGGCGATTACCTTCTGGATCGATAGACGAGTCAGATCAGTGCCGTGGGAGAGGCGGAGGTCGGAATGTTCGCCGGCGATGACGACAGAGCGCGAGACGTTGGCGCCGGTTTGATCGGTGTAAAGCGAGACGGTGCTCCACCACTCGGAGACAGAGGGGGAAGGGGCGGCGCGGCGGTGGGGATCGGCGGCGGAAATCGACAATAGAAAGTCCTTAATCAACAGTTTCTGAGAAACGGCCCATTTTCCGTACCAGATCAAGTAAATGTTGATCGGAGAAGAAGAAAGAACAGGGCCCATGTGGTATTGGAGATTGACGAAATCGGAGGAGCCTTCGAATTTCTTAGAGGAGGAGAGAGAATTTGGGGGGAGTTTAGGGTTGAAAAAATTGGGGTTGGTGATTAGGGTTTGGAAGGAAGGGGCGGCAGCGGCGGCCATGGATGAAATTGGAGTTGCAGAGAAACAGAGGAAGAAGAAGAAAAGCGCCATTGTTAGGGTTTGGAGGAAGAGAGTGAATAAGAAGGGTAAAAGAGGAAAGGTTTTTATAAAATGTTTTTGTTTGAGAGATGGGATGAATGGGAGGGAAATGGGCTGGTGACAGCTAGCAATGGCTCTGTGTTCCTTTTTATCCCTTTTTTCATTTCCCTCTTTTTCTATCTTTTGGTTTTG